>PVJA010020380.1:0-37063 GCA_004027025.1 Myocastor coypus | reverse complement strand
GTATGTCTAAGAAATAAGCCTCCTCCCCCTCTTCTAGTTTCTGATACTTCTTGGTTTATACACAGCTTGCCCCAGTAACATGTGCAGCTGGTCTGTGTGTGTCCTCACCTTGTCTTCCCTCGGTGTATGTTTAGCTCTGAGTTCAAATTCCTTGCTTTTATATATTAGAAGATGTACTGAGCTGGGCGTGGTGGTGCACGCCTGTAATCCCAGCACTCGGGAGGCTGAGGCAGGAGGATCGGTGAGAGTTCGAGTCCAGCCTGGGCTACAAAAGTGAGCTCAAGGCTAGCCTGAACTGCATAGCGAGACCCTGCCTCAAAAAAAAAAAAAAAAAAAAAAAAAAAGAAGATGTACTGATAGCTTCAGTCCTCATTCCCAAATTCGTTCACAATCAAAGGCACCAAGCCTGTGACTTTAAAATATCTGTTGGGTCAATATTATTCAACCTCTTCCTTACAGTCAGATTATTCATGATGAATGCACTTAGGTTCACTCGTCACACTCTGTAACCTGTTTTGGTTTCCACTGATATTGTCATTTTTTATAATTACATATAATAATATTTATTGCATTTGAGGTGTTTAGCAGCAGTAGATCTTGACAGATGTATACGCTCCTGTGTCAACCACCAGAGTCATAACACAGAACGCTTTCCTCAGGCTTCAACCACCTTCCAAGTATGCCTTTATAGCTTCTGCTCCCCCACACAAATAATTTTTGATTGTTTTTAATGTACTTAGTACAGGGTTTACAAGGTCTCAATACATAAATCAGAATCATAGAGATCCTGTTTTATTTTCCCTAAATTCACTACTTCTTCCATGGTTATATTTTCATATTTTTTCTTTTATCTTCAATTGTCTTTGAAATAAGAGAACAGTTTAAAGTATGGTAAATGTTAGCACCACTTAAATGTAAGGAAGCCTGAAGCTGATCAGATGCTGGGGTGCGATGGGGTACAGCCACCATCCTTGGAGGTTCCCTTGGGAAAACCTGGCAGCAGCACCATTCTCTTGTGTTGTTGGTATTTTCTAGAACAACTTTCTAAATTAATGCTGAGATTTTATCTTATCTTAAATTCTATTTGACATTTTGAGCTTATATCCAAACTAATAACCAAGTAAGCTGACAAAAATATGATGTGTCATTTTTGTGTCTTTTAAAAAAGGAATGAGTTCAATGTAGCTTCTTTAGCTGGATTTCTATAAGGTTTTCTTAAACGAATAGCTAAAACTTTCCCCAAATGTCTTGCTAAGAAGCAAATTTAGTGTTAGAAATTGCTCAGAATTTGAAAGCAAAGGTACATACACACATGAAGACATTATGTGGCTCTAGCCACAACATGAATGATAGATATAGAAAAGAGGTAATTTCAGAGGCCACTGCAATAATTCATAAGATTTCCAGAGAAGTAAAGAAATGTGAATGATATATCACAGTGGTTAATACGTTGTGTCAACCTGAAATGTTGAAAGCTTGGCTGGATCTGCTTATGGTTTCCACACTCTGGGGCTTGACAGGGGTAGGGGGGGAAGTTTGCCTAGAGTGACTCAGCACAGAAAGAAAGCATATATGAAAGGGTTGAGGAAGGCTTCTGTGTCCACCACTTCCTTGGAGAGGCTTGATGGACGCTGCAGATGCTGCTCCTCCTATGTTCTTCATTGATTTATTTGTTTGTTTGTTTTTTCTAGAGCTGGGGATTGAACTCAGGCCCTTGTACTTGCCAGACATGCACATATTCTACTGAGCTATCTCTCCAGCCCCTCATCATTGTTTCTTGCTGTCTTGAATGACTGCCATTTTCCTTGGAGCCAGCAGAGTATGGACTGAAACTTCCACTACATTTAGTGAGCTAAATAAACCATTCCTTCCTTCATTTTGGGTGTAAGGTGTTTTGTCCCAGCAATGAATAAAAAGTAGCTGAGACATATATTAAGGGTAATATTTGTAGAATGAGAAATTGAATGAGGAGACAGTGAGTCAAGCTTATATTGATTGTTCTGCTTTGGGATGCTGAAGGGATGGTAATGTCATTTTCTGTGGAAAAAAATAGAGAAGGAGCACTGGGGCAAACATCTCTACTCTGTGGAGGCATATTAATTTTTCAGTGACTGCTAGGTATACCCACATGTACCAGGTGCTTGCATGTGGTGGGAAACTGCAAGGCCTGCTAAGAAGCTAGGCATTTGACAGCGTTCCACACATGGTGGAAATTAAAGCAATGAGTACAAATTGACTCAACAAGTGAAGGTAGAAATACTGAGAAGAAAAGTGGTGAAAAAACATGATGAGACTCACAATTAGTCCAGAAGAATTTCTTCACTGTATCCAACTTTCTTGCTGAGAGATTTGGACCAGTCTCCCAAGTGCAGTTCAGTTCTCCACAAGAATCCCTAAGGACAGAACAGTTTTCTCTTTGACAAGCACTTGCAAGATGTGGAGTTTCTTTTTTCAGATAAAATAAAGTAAAATAATTGCATCAGAAACTTAAGGCTGCTACTAAGCAGTCTGTACATTTATTCAATATTTATCAGCTTCCAAAGTAGTCTTAGCTGGGCATGGTGGTACATGAGGGAGCTCTCTGGAGGCTGAGGCAAGAGGACTACTGTGGGCTTGAGGCAAGCCTGGGTGATATAGTGGGTTCAAGTCCAGCCTGAATTGCATAGTGAGAATTTCTCTTAAAAAAAAAAAATTCTTATGTTTTTTCATCAAAGGAAATTTAGAAAAAATAGAAAGGTTTAAAGAAGAAAATACTTGTTCCAACTTGCAAATCCTATCGAGTAAAAGACCATTAATATTTTGCTTTCTTTTAGGTTTTAATTTTCTACTGCTCATTATAAATTTCTTCAGCCTTACGTTTAGCTTTTTTATTATTATGTATTTAACACAGGTCTCACTAAGCAGCTCAGACTCAAAGTGACCCTTCTATTTTCAGCCTCCCCAGTACTGGGATTACAGGCTTGAGCCACCACGTCCCAGGAGCAGGGTTGGAGCAGCTTATGATGCCAGGATTCAAAGCTGAGGTCCCTGAGCTTGCTTAAGCACGTGTTTAGTCTGTTATGCTAAATCGCTGTCCCCTCAGCCTTAATTTTAGATAACATATTTAAGTGTCATTGTTTTAGGGAGATAATCTGTGATGGAGTCATGATCATTCTAATTTTAGCTTTTAGAGCTGTATTTTAAGAGTGAAGGTCTAATTTCAATTATTTGTAACTTTCATTAAATTCTAGCCATTTAGTTAATATTTTTGCATTTACAATTCCAAGGCCTATAGAACTTCATGTCTTTGCTTTTAAATATAACAGAACTGTCATTCATCTGCATCACTGACTATGCACCCACCTGTGCCAGAAAATATTTTGACTTAATATTATAGTAATAAATGAAACCATGGACTTAAAGCTCCTTTTCACCAACCTTCCCACAACTCTAAAAACATTCTGGTGCTGACCCTTGCATACATTTCTGAGCACATTGCTTACTGCAAAATGCATATTACCTCTCTCCAGTCCCAAGGACACCATCTACAAAATGAGCCTCTTTAGTGCTCCAAGTATACCTGAATGTCCTGAAAGAGACACATTAATCTTCAGATCATCTCCTAGGGTGTCAATTGGGAAGTGAAGTTTTCTTGGTCTCACAAAACCTTGCCACGCCTTTATTGTTGCACATACAATTCTCACTGGATTCTGTTCTCCTACATTCCCCAATATTTGCCAAACTCAAGCCTGAGAAGAATGACTGTAAACATAGAGAAGAGTTTCCCCAGTGAATTTCCGGAGCTAATGAAAGGAGAAACTCTAGGTCACAAATCTAATTGAATCATCTGACTCCTTCAAATGATTTATTACAAAAGTGATGTACTTTAATCACTCAAGGAAAATGCACATATAAAAATGATACAGAAAAACTGGAAGGCAACTACAAATTTTATACATAGAAGAGGGAATTGCTGAATTCTTGACAAAAGAATAATCTATGATTCATAGTCCAAACGGAAGGAGCACTGCTGCCTAATTATATCACTTAGTGTATGGAATACAGGCGAATGCTATAAATGTTATGATTTTGAATTAAAATAAAGTGTAACCAATGTGACAGAGCTATAGATGTCTATATTTAAAGCTCTCCAGCGTGGATGATCTTCAGTCTTTCCTGTCTTTTTTTTCCCCTCCATGCCACAATTTCTCACAATGCAAATATAATTTAATCTCTTAGACTTAGACCACTACTTTTTATTTCTCTCCTGATTTTGATCACCTAACCAGTAAGGAAAATATGACAAACACTTGTGCTTTTCCTCTTATAATATTGTCTACTTTTCAATTGTCAGATATAATATCAAAGGAATCCAAGCTCCTCACATAATGCTTATCGGCAGGTGTTCAAGCTATATTTCCTTTGGCATGAGAAAATATTTATAAAATTTAAAATTAAAATTTTATATAGGTTCATAATTAAGGCTCAAAAACCCAGCTATTTTTTGAAAATGTAAAGAAATTACTAAAATATATCCTAATCGAGTTATGGCATGAAAGATTTCAGAAAATATTCAAAATAGTAATTGGCAGTTTTTATATTGAATCACTTAATACCATTCTTAAGGGAAAGAAAATTATATATATATTGGGGACATGGTAAGAAAATAGATTCTATTACCGTTTACAAAGGAATACGGTAAAATCCGGCACCAAGGTTGTGTTAAGCGCCTGGTCTCTGTGGGCTGCAAAGTTGTATAGCTGCAAGGTTAAGGACACACAGAGCACAAGGCTGCGAGAAGGTCTCTGTGCTACTTCCCCACCCCGACCCCCCAGTTGAAGAAGACTTTTAGGCCTTGCTATGAGCTTTGAACACCACATTTATAAACTGGTAGCTACAAGTAGGAAAGAGTTTAAGTGACCGGCAAAGCTTTTAAGTGTAAACAAGCAATGTTGCCCGTTTTGATTTGCTTTGTTTGTCCTTTCTTCTTCCTGTTTCCTTTCAAGCTTTGGCACCTTTTTAAAAATGTAAAATGAAGACATGGCTGCAGATGTTCATTCAAAGAAATGTGTTCGGTAGGAAACTAAGGATGGCTTTCATTCAGTGGCAGAGATATTTTGGAATTCTAGTTTAAATTCACAACATGAGAGACTATGAACTTAGCATTTCTAGTTGGTGAGTAAAACACAACCAGTAAGTCTTGTGCTTTTCTGTAGGAATTTGAATTTTTTCTGAGTGGTGCTGAGATTTTTCAAAATCAGTCTAGAGAGAATTGCACCCGGGTTGGTGTATCAAAATTTTTTCTTCCTTGATTTTAGATCTCTGATAGTAATGGACATTCTGACAGTGAATTGACCACGTGATAACAACTGTGAAGTGTTATTTTATGCTAATGATAACACTGCAGTGTGGTACTAAAAACAGGCTAGAAACAATTATGTGTCAGCATCTCATTACTTCACAGTCTGCTTACAAAGTGTTTTGACCATATACTTTTTATAAAGGGGTTTTGTGACAAAACTAATAGGAAAATACTGTACAAACGACGTACTAGGCAGCATTCTCCAGATTAAAAGAATAATAAAAGAAATGTGTTTTATTGATATGGAAATTTATTATGAAGAATTTCTTCACACAGTTATCAAAGATGAAAATCCCATAGTCTGCCTTCTGCAAATTAGTGATCAAGAAAATTCAGGGGACATCTCAGTCCAGGTGCAAAAGTCTGAGGAACCAGAAAGCCAATAAAATAAATCCCATTTCAAAGTCACTATGAGATGAAATAGCTCACAAACACTGAGGAAGGGAAAAAAAAATCTTCCTATGTCTTTTTGTTCTATTCAAACCTTCAACAGACTGGAGTATTCCTACCCATGTGGAGGAGGGCAACCTACTTAACTGAGTCCAAAGATTCAAATTCTAATCTTCTCCACAAACACCTGCACAGGCAAAGCAGAGATGAGTTGCAATGTGGGTACTGCACAGACCACTCAGTTGACACATGAAAACAGCCATCACAAACTGCAACGGGGTTTCCTAGTCTCACACACTGAAAAGGACCAGATATAAAGTCTTCTTGGCTCGTTTGAAGGGCAGCAGTGCTCGACAGAGTGCGTGTCAGCTTTGAAGTTTCTTCCTCCATCACAGTTAGGCCGAGCTCTACTACTGGCCACCAGGCCACCAGGTGGGTGACACACGTTCTCCAGGGCAGAGAAGAGCTCTGTGTTTCATTCTGCTTGGACCTGCTTAGCCCAGGTCTCCTGAGATCTCATTGAGGTATGTGCCACCTGACGTCTAAAACTACACACGGTCTTTTCTGCTGCCCACAATCAGAACACTTCTACAGCTAATGAGTGCTAAGGAGATAGATGTTTTACAGGGAAGAAAAAGGGACCAGAAATTTTCACTCCATTTTTTAAAGAAATAGAGATAAAATAAAAGGAAAAATAAGTATTTTTAAAATTTCTCTCTGTTAACTGTTTTTGGTGCATTGTAGCATATTTTATTTTGAATATCTCTATTCCTACTATGTGTTAAGTACTCAAGTACCATAAATAAATGTATGTATTAATAAATGAATTTACCATAATAACAAATGTAAAATAATCATAGATCTAATATCATACAATTTGAGGAAGGGAGACATTCTAAATTAGTGGAATAAAAGAATTACAGAAATAGTGACTGTTTTGGTACATGATATGCTTAAAAAAAAAAAAAAAGAATAAAAGGAACACTGACCTGCACAGCACTATGGAGCAGAATTTGTGGCGTGGCCTCTGCCTGCTGATCTAGCACAGGGTATCACCTTCACATAGTCATTTCTAATGGTGCTGTCCTGCAACAGAGAGGCTCACAGCAGGCAGCACGGACAGTCATGCAGCCTGACAACATTTAAAAACATAAAGAAAAGAAAAACATTCTACCATTATGGATCCTTTCTCCATTCATAAAATCATAACTTGAGCAGGAGAGTAAAAAGAAAAAAAAGAAAAAGCTCTTCTGTGTTAGCACAAATGCAATAATGTGGCAATGAAGTGGATTCTACAAAAGAAGAGAATGGGCTGAAATAATCTACTCTGCATAGGCTAGTATTGCCTGATGCAACACAAACATAGACTCCTTGAAGAGATGTCCCTTTTCCTTTTCCTATAAAACCCACCAGACCTTAATTTAGTTCTGGGCACATAGGCTGAGCTCAGTAAATGTTTGTGAGGCTCATAATGGGTGACATTTTACACCAGTGAGAGTCGTATGAAAAGCAGTTCTCAGGTTCCTGCCTGGAGTGTTTACCCTTAATCAGCTGCATCCAGCATCTCTGCTGTCCATATCTGATATTCCCTCTTCTCATGCTTTCTGAAAGGTTTGTACTTGTCTCAGAATCAGCAGGGGTTGTTTTTTCTTATTTTATAAATAAAATGGAAGCCACAGGAGATTTCTGGCCACGTCCTTTACTTTTAGTTTATACTTCCTACAGTTCATGGTCTCCAACCTTCACACTTTTGCCTAGATGCTTTGCCTCTACTTGAGATGCTTCATTCCACTCTTAGGCTCTTTTTCAGTTATTCCAACTGTACCTGTCTTCTGAGTTTTCGTTATCTGATTATTTGGAAAAAGTCGCTTATGATTGCTTTTCTAATTTTTCTAACTACTTATTACCTTTGCCAACTCTGATTTTACTTCTATCTCTACAATTTTAATAAAACTACACTCAGAGAATCACAAGATAACCTCATTTCTATATCCATCTGCTCTATTTTCTAATTCGTCAGTGTGTCTAAGGCTTTTGTTTCTATGGTCAATAATCATTTTTTCCATAATACTCCTTAATCTCTTACTTTATTTTACGATACATGTTTTTCTTTGTCTTACCAGTTTTGTGCACATACAGAGCCCAGAGGGCTTCTATTTATTTGTGGTCCTTAGTCAAAGGCATATTTAGTCAGGGGTGTATCACCATAAAACACCCGTAGGACAGTCAACTTACAACATATAAAGTTCATTTGTGCCCACAGTTCTGAAGATTTCAGTCCACAATGAGCTGACTCCCTTGGTGTGGAGGCAGCACATCATGGAAGAAGCATGTGGTACATCAGGACTTTGTGTCCAAAAGGAAAAGAAGAAAAAGATCTGGAATCTCATCACTCTCTTCCTGGGTAGCACAGATGACTTAAGAATCACACCCATCACAGGCACATCTTGTGCATCTGCCACCAACTGGAAGTAGCACTAGGCTGGCAAAAAGCTGCTGCCACGTAAACCTTTAGAGACACTGAAGACATGAACCATAGCACAAAGCAACAAAGCAAGCTTGTGACCAATTTTTTTTCTGTATCTTCCTAGAAAAAACAAATCTCTCTCCCTCTCCCTCCCCTCCCCTTTCCTTTCTCCTGCCTCTTCTCTTCCACTTTCTTTGCCTCCTCTCCTTCCCTTCCCCTCCCTCTTTCTCCTATACACCCTTCTATAATTATATCTATCTCTGCCATGTTCACTCAAGCTGTTTAGAATCATCTCTCTCATCTCCTGACCTTCAGCACTCTGCCCTTTGAACTAGTGTTTGTTTGTTTTGTATTATGGCTGGCTCAGCCTGCCTTGGGGGTGGGGCTAGTGCAGCATGTGTTGCCAGAGATCAAATTGCAGTCTTTGTGGCTGCCTAAGATTGCCTAAGCAGGTGCTTTAGACAGCTGAGCCATCTTGCCGGCCTATGCATTAGTGTTTAATTCTATATGAGACTCACAAAACAGTGCACAGAGCTGCGAGAACAGAACATGAGAGATGTCTTCTAAGTACAGCATGAAGCCATGCTAAGAAAATATCTGTTAAATGAAAATGTTCAATAATTCCCTTATTAAGGTGTGAAGTCAAAATGTGACACTCATAATATATCCTTATTTGTACATATTCTTTCATATATATATATATATATATATATATATATATATATATATATACAGAATTTAAGTTGTGGCCTGCTGTATACTTTCTGCTATACTGTTCTGAATAAATGTCTGAAACACTTTGAGTGTTGAATGCCAAAGATGACTGAAATTCTTCTGAACCATAAAGTCAAGGTATATTTTCCATGATAGTAAAGCTTGTTCATTATGCAAAAGACATGACAGCATGCTCTATCCTAAAATAAAGGTAGAATAAATATTACAGAATTTCACATACCTAATCCTTTCCCTTTAAAAATAAAAATAAATCATATCACCTAACATAAAAATAGAAAATAGTGATAGAGGTCATCTACTGAGTTTTTCTGTTTCAAGTAGGTCCTCATATAATTGTACAGACTACGAACTCAGATTTTACACTCATTATTGTTCATTCTAGCTTCTCAATGAATGAATAAGAATTTTCAGTACATGACTGAGAAATTAGGTTATTTGGTAATTTGAGAGATACAAAATCTCTAATTTCATATCATTGCCTAACTCTACCAGGGCCAGTTGACAATGGAATTTCTGAACATGCTCGTCTGTGTGGACACAATTAAGCTGCTGTTTAAAATCCTTCAATTTTATGGTATTCAAATGAAAAAGTGTTTCTTAAGAAGAATAAAGATAAGATTTTCAAAATAAAGCCTAATCATTACGACTTTTAGAGGAAATCATCACATTTTATTTATTTATTTATTTTTTCTTTTTTGGTCTTTTTGAGACAGGGTCTCACTAACATTTTATATATGAAATTCATTCTTAATGTTAGAATTATAACTTAGCAATAATCATCAAGATTTAATTTACCTGATGAATCATTATAAAAATACTTTATAGACAGAGTCCTACAAAGTAGAAAGAAGATGTTTTCCAGACTGAGACTGATACGTTGCATACATTTTCTCTTCTTGATCAATGTTAGTACAACAGCCACTAGAGCATTGGAAATTATTAAAGGTGCTGGTCACCTGTGGACCACATAGGGATGGGCACTGAAGAGCAGTGAAGAGAAGTGGAAGACATTCTGTAACTGTATAGTTTTGCTTAGAACCAGGTTAGTTGCCAAGTACAGACAACCCATTTTTTGAGGAACAGAAATAATACTTAAAATCCTGCCTTTCTGGAAACACTGCCAATCAAAGATAGAAAGATGAGTGGCATGTTTGCTCCACTGCCAGATGGTTCTGGGCTGATTTTGTTAGTATGTAAGCTGTTTGGCTTGGGTGTCTACAGGCTGCTTTTCAAAGGTGACTGTGAATCTCCACAACTGCCAAATCTCATATTTAATATGCAACAGTTGGTGGTGCTGGCAGAAATATCATTCGGGATAAAATCTCTATTATTCATGCCATTTTAGGTAGGCTGTTATCAAGTAGCAAGTAAACAAAGGGCAGGGTAGGTTCATTCAAGTTAAATTCATGCTTTTGATCTTGGCCCTTCAATCTGGAAGACCTGGGTCTGATACAACTTAATCACCATCACAATTGTGTCATGCTACCATGAACAGTTAATATGAAAGCATGAAAAACATCTGGCAGTGGCCATATTTAAATTACCATAATGATGACAAATGTGGAACTATCATCTCTGAGACTATGGGAACTACTTTGGCTTCAGAATATTAAGCTTTGTAATAGACATCAGGGATTGGTATTCTAAACAGGTATCTGTCACCTGGAAAAGCCAGGAAGAGTCACTAGTCCAACCCCCTGCAGAAAAAGACCCTGTTCTGCATTCATACCACTCACTATGTGGCTTTCTTCACCATTTGATCCCCATTGAATCAATTTTACCTGAGCAATTACGCTTGCATTCTTATTGGTTGACCAGTTTTATCCCACCTCATGTCCACCTAGCAAATTGCCATGTTTTTCACCTTTGACCTGCCTCACCTCTTGGTTTTCCTCTACAAAAATCCCTACAAAAGGAAGGTTTCTGGGCAATCAACTTGGGTCCCCTTCTTTCCTTCTCTCAGATAGAAACATTCTTTCCCCCAATACATATATTCTTCTCTTAATCTCTGTTATTCTTAAAATCTATTCTTTGGTTTTAGAAATCATGGTCCCATGTACCTTTCAGGTTAGGAGTTTCATTTGCCTATATCAGTACCAGAGAATAACAGTAAAAATCTACTATCTATCAATGGCTCCTAGAGACAAAATAACCTAGAAAAAGTGTTTTCTTCCTTGGTGCAACTGTTGGTATAATCATTAATATAAGCCAATCTTAGGCTGGGGAGATAGCTCAGTGGCATAAGCTCCTGCCTGGCAGTTGCAAGGTCCTGAGTTTGATCCCTGGTACCATAAAAAAGAAAGAAAAGGAAAGAAAGAAAGAAAGGACAACTTTTATATAATGATTTATCATTCTGAAATGGCAAGTTAATCTACTACTTAATTACCGTCCTCCCAAAAATTGCTATTAAACAATTATACTAAAAACACCTTCATTAGATCATAGCTCTTGGCTATAAATTTCAGAAACTTTTGATTCATCTATTTATTTCTCTATTTGACTAGCAACCAACTTCTTTTGAAGGGCTCATCTGGAATATACAATGTTCAAGTCTAAGTGGACAGTGGAGATTACAACTCTGGGTTTCATAATTGCTCTAAGTATTTAAATACACACGCTTTTTCCTCCCTTCAGGCTAAAATTGTTATGGCTGGATTCACAACACCTTTTTATCACTGAGTTTAAAGTAGATCCCAAAGTGCCTCAGGAAGGGATTTTCCTAGCTTCTTCTTTGAGTAGGCATGTTTTGCATAGAACTAGATGGCTATTATCACTATAATACCCCGCCTGCTGTGTTAGAAATGCTGTCCTACTCACAGTCCACCTGACAAAAGAGTACACCTCTGGACCACCCCTCAGTAATACAAAGTAGTTGCATCTGAAGCACTTATTAAGGAGCCAAGTTCCACACATAGTGCCTCAGTGACCAACCAAACTTTAGCAGAGTAAACCTGAGGAAAATTTCCTGAAGTGTCATTCAATCCATTATAGGAGAACCATTAAACTTATTCATGGGTTAAACCTGGACAGAAAAGTGCACATGTAGCCCGCTAAGAATTCTAAGTCTCAACAGAAACACTTGTAAAAATTGTGCTTTCTCCTTGGCGGTTTGCATTGGGCTTATGCTGGAGGACTCCACAATTCTGCCCAGAACTGTAAAACTCAGTGTCAGGAATGACTGAACTTCTTCTAGGCAACAACTTTTTCCTCTATGTGTATTTGTTTGCTCCTAATGGACACTATGAAGCATAGTCCTCTTTTCTTTGACCCTTTCAAACCTCAAGATTTGCCCTGCTTGAAGCAAATTAGGATAACCTTAATGCATCACAAACATCATCTCTTCTGTTGTTTCTCTGTTCTCCATTCCCTACACTCCTCCATTTATGTTTTACTTTAGTTGACCTAAATATATGAAGTTTGCTATCATAAATAATTTCTGGAGTGATTAACACTGTGAGATAATAAATAGCACAGACTGTCCAGTTTCCTATATGACCCCGTTCACAATGGAAAGATGGTGTTTGACCCATGGGAAGCTATTATCAATAGACAAAAAAAGAAAGAAAGAAAGAAAGAAAGAAAGAAAGAAAGAAAGAAAGAAAGAAAGAAAGAAAGAAAGAAAGACAACCAAAAAAAACTAGATTCTAATTGTAGGATTCATTTGGAAGTCATGCAAAAGACATAACATGAAAATGAACAAAACACAAGACTATGACATTAACCTATAGATGACACATCAATTCAAGTCCCAAAGCCACATGGAGAAACCTCAAATTCAAAGCTGGTAAAGGAAAGAAGAAGAAAGAAAAGGAAAGGAAATATGTCCAGGCAACGTGAGGACCTGATCCTAGTTCCAACATGCATCTCACAGGCACTGTCCACTTCCTACCTGCCTGGAGCTGCAAGACTTTAAGAGGAAGCATTGCCACCTACATTCTAGGTCCAGACAAGTGAGCAGTTAAAGTTTGTGCAGAAAGTACAGGGGACAACGATAAGGCAGAGGTGCTGCTGAGGCTTGGGTTAGTGCCACAAGAAGCAGAGGAGGAAGCCCACTGATGTGCCAGCCCACTGCACTGGACAGCCTACACCAGAGGATAATGTGGGCCTGGGGCATTGAGTTGAGACTGTTTCTTCCTGGTGCTTTTGCTGTCAGGGCCGCTGGAGCTTTGAAATGCACTCTGAATAAGAGACAGAGATCTGAGCAAAGGGAGTGCTAGTGAGGCTGAGGGACCTGGATGTGAATGAGAGACTTTTGTCATAACAAAAAAAAAATTCATAAAGCACTGAGACTAATTTATTGTCAAAGATTTTAATGTCTCAGTGCAAGTGTGTCAGTTACTTTTCTCTCATTGCTGGAACAGTATTCAATGCTCCAAATGAAAGAAGGAAAGTGACTGGAGGTTTCAGTCCATACTCAGCTGGCTCCAAGGCAGAGGGGCACATGGCAGAGAGCAGCAGCTCATGGTGGCAGAAGACAGCAAAACAGCAGGAGCAAAAGGGAGGAGTGGTAATGGCAAGTC
The DNA here is from genome assembly GCA_004027025.1 of Myocastor coypus. Lineage (NCBI taxonomy): Eukaryota > Metazoa > Chordata > Mammalia > Rodentia > Myocastoridae > Myocastor > Myocastor coypus. The sequence continues at coordinate 23,610 of PVJA010020380.1, read as the reverse complement.
TGTCTCCCTCACACTGCATTTAGGCTGTTGGCCCCAGGCTGGGCCCATGAGCCAATCACAAAGTCTAGAAGTCCTCACCCCATGACCGCATGAGGCTTTGGCGGGGAGGGAGACAACTAGACACAAACCATAACAGTAAGGAAATAATAAAGAGTTTATTTTAAAAGTTAAAGTTTTGCAATCTGTGACCAAAATATGTAGTATCTGTTAAGTATGTAATACTCCTGTATGTCAGCTAGTTTTCTCTATGAAAAACACCAGAAATAAGCAATTTAAAAGGAACTAAGATGCAAAGGAAGGGAATGAAAGGGGTGTCCCAAAGTTCCCCCCTCAGTTACCCCTGCAATGGCCTACTTGTTGCTCTCAGGGGACTCACCTCTGGAAGTCACCACCCCCCAGGCTGGTGACTGTACTCTCCAGCCTATGAGCAAAAATGCATATATTACCAGTTTTCCTGACCTCCTATATAAATTCAGCCAGTGGATTTCTTTTTATTAACTTTTTATTTCCATATTTCTACTCAATTTATACTATCATTCCCACTACATAAATTAACATCTAATTTTTTTCCCTCTTCATAACTAGCTACAGTATCAAGTATCTCCACAATCACTTCCGTCCACCACAGACTGCAAGGGGTACCTTCTCCACCAATAATACTGTATCAATATGTAACCTATTTTTTCTAAAGACATCTTGGGCCACTCACTGTTCTTGGTGAGCCGGTCACCTTTTCTCATTTCTTTTGCTCTCAGGCAATTTTCACTTCACATGATTACCGCTGTAAAGTCTAACTTTATCTGATTTCCTGCCATCAGGAAGTCCTTCTTGGAAGCCCTGCTTCAGGTCTTGGAGATGGAGATGTCCCTCCTATGGGCAGCTGCCTTTACATTGCTGAGATCAAATGCTGCACGTGAGCGTTTTCAAAGGAGAGAGATTTATTTTGGCTTATGATTTAAGCATTTGCAGTCCATGGTGGGCTGGTACCATGGCAGAAACATCATGACTGATCACATGGTGGAGGAAAGCTCCTGTCAGCCAGGAAGCAGAGAGCAGGGAAAGTGCAGACAAGAGGGGACAGGGGAGCAGGTGGAGTCCTCCCAGGTCCCGCCATCTGATCCATACACTGGAAGTCAACTTCTCTTACGCCGTTCAAATTGCCAACCAAGAATTGTCATCACACTGCAGTCGCTAAAACTGTGTCTTTCTCTCTATTACCTAACTGAGGAAATCATCCCGCTAATAATACCCTATCCTGCCACGTTCTAAAAGCCTTGACTGCCGAACTCTTTGCCTTCACATTTAAATGCATTTTAATCCTCTCGTACTAAAATGCACTTCCCAGGAGTCTAACACTTAAATCCAACCATCCTAGCCCTTCTTGATCTTACAGGCAACAGTTCTTAAGAAGACATGCTGTATTTAATCTAAGTACTTCAATTCTGTATTTCTTAGATAACTACTTACTTCTTTACCCATTTTCTAAATTACAGTCTAACTCAGATTTTAATGGTCTCTTTTTTCTCCATTTTTTAAACAGAATAAAAATAGTGAAAAAAAGAAAAGATAGAAATTGATAGGTCAGGATTCAAAGCTTCCTAAACACCTTGCCCCAATTACTCTCCCTCTTGGTTTTCCAGGGTACCCTACCCCCAAACTCTGTCCCTCTTGGCCCCACACAGAGCCAAACCCAAAACCACAGAACAGGTCTACTTGACTTTGACTAGGACAGGCAACCATGGAAACTCTCTTTTGTCAACATTGAAGGTCTCCCACAGACCAAGTAGCCCTGTCAAGATTAACTTTCCCTCAGCAGCCGGGCGGTTCCAGCCTCCATACCAGCCCGTGATCTGACTGTTACCTGGCTATTCCAGGCCATGATTACTCTCCCTAAAAGATCCTGCAATGTCTCCTGCCCCCGCCCCCGCTTTGTTCACTGCTACTTTAGTCCACTAGACAGCTAGCCTGCTTGATACCCCCAATAAATCTTCTACTCATGTCAGAATGCCTGACCTGGTTGAGTGCGTGGGTTCAGACCTAACAGAAATGATACAGAATTTCACTAAACAGAACAGTAGGAATTCAACGATGATTGTCACACTGCATATTGTTGTCTTGAAATTAGTTGTTTAGATTACCAAATTTGAACATGCAAAATTGGTCAAAAAGTTATAAAACATTAAAAAGGAGAAAAAAATAAGCATTAACTGCTCCTTTCAACAGACCAGCAGAAATCAGCAGTATAATTTTCCAAGTTATCCTGTGTATGTGCATGTATATTTTTCTTTCTTTCTTTCTTTCTTTCTTTCTTTCTTTCTTTCTTTTTTTCTTTCTTTTTTCTTTCTTTCCTTCTTTCTTTCTTTCTCTTTCTTTCTTTCTTTCTTTCTTTCTTTTCTTCTTTCCCTCATCCCAGTCCTTCATTCCCTTTGAACAACCTTTCAATGGGATTTATAGGTAGCATTTGCAGTGGACCAGAAGTGTGCATTCCCTACAAGGTCCTGTGTTGAAATGCTGAGCTCTATGGTAATGCTCTGAAGATATGCAATCCTTCACAGGAGACGTGATCCTTGGTATGTGATGAGCCCATGATGGTGGTGACCTGATGAATGTAAACAGTATCCTTATAAAAGAGACCCTCGAGGATCCCTTGTCCCTGCTGCCATGGAAAATCATAAATGATGTCTCTCTGAGGATGAGGAAGCAAGCCCTCACCATAGACCAAGTCTGCTGGCATCATGATCTTAGACCCCTGAGGCTCCAGGAAAGGAAAAGCAAAGTGCCAATGTTTATAAGCCTTCTGGCCAATGAGTTTTTCTCATAGTCACCTGAACACAGTCAAACTCAATGCTACCCTTCTTGGATTCTCCTTGTCCTGGCTTCTGTCATGATACCTATTTCTACTTACATAACTATCATACCTCCGTATTTGTTGTGAGCTCAGTCTTCTCTACCTGAAGCTTAGGTGTTCATCTGTGTTCATCTAAAATGAAATCTTGCAGATTTTCATAGTTCAATAATTTGTACAACACCAATTATATACTTAGGTTTTCATTCTTGAAGGTGTTTTTTTTGCAATTTCACCTGCATATACAATTTTTGATTCAAGTGTTTAGCTATACCTTCTTTTTCCACAGGCTGATTAGCTTCTACTTGTCCCAAGGAGAATTTAGCATCTTCTCTCAAATCCTATTTCCCATCTTTTATTCCAAATGTCAAGCATCACAGTTCCCCTTATAACAGTCAACTCTCCTCATTAGAAACTAATTTTCCCTTTCTCACTCCATATCAAACCAATGACTGGGTCCTGTATAAATAAATTCCTGTTTTTGCCTATTTATTCTGCCTTCATTTCTAGCCTCATGGAAGCATTAACACTCAACATTTCTCATTTGGATTTTGGAAATATATTTCAAGAGAAAGTACAGGAAAATATCATTAGGCTTAATAGTAAAGTGCGTACGCTTGGGACAATATTGTCTGTGTTCAAACGCTAACTCTGGGAATCCATGAGCTCCATATCTCACACAGTCTGTGCTTCTCTTCTCCATCTATCAGGAAGAATGCATCGCTTATCATCTTCATTTGATCAGTTATCGCTCATTCCCCATGGACTGGCTAGCATTTCCCTTTTTGTGGCGATCTGCCCAAAGATAGCAAGTTAGAATAAATATGCAATTTCCTCATGTTGAGAACAATCGTTGCCTCTACTATAAAATGCTGTTTTACCATCATCTCTTCTGGTATAATTTGTGTTTCTCTTCATTCATTTTATTCATATATGTGTTAATTTTACAAAATAGTGGTTCACTTTGACTTCTTCATACAAACAAATACCATATTGTGATCATTTTCATCTTCCACTGAAAAGTAGGCCATTTGCTGTTGCCAATAGATGAATGCAAGGGAGCTGGGGAGATGGCTCCGAGGCACAAGTGCCTGCTGGGCAAGTGCAAGGTCGTGAGTTTGAACCCCAGTCCCACCAAAAAAAAAAAAAAAAAAAAAAAAAAAAAATAGATGAATGCAGTAAACACAATGTTGAAGACAATAGCATGTTAGTCCGCTGATAACTTTACTAAGGATATAAGCATTTTGAAAAGGTAAAGATAAAACTCTTCTTATTCCAAAAGTATGTTAGTAATACATTAAATACTTAAGGAAATGGGCTGGTGAGATAGGTCAGTAGAATAAGCACTTGCCTGGCAAGCTTAGCATCCTGAGTTCAATCCCTGGTGAAAAAAAACAAACAAACAAACAAATAAAAACCTTAAAAGATAAGTCGCTTCAAGAACAGCTATATCCAGGTAGGTTAGCGGATTAAAGCACCTGCTAGGGTAGACACAGGGACCAGGGTTTGATTCCCAGCATGCCATGCTGGCGCCCCCCAGGGAGAGCTGATATAGAGATTGAGACTGGATGTGATGGCTGCATCTGTAGTCCCAGGGTTTGCCAGACTGAAAACAAGAGGATCAGAGTTCAGTCTGCATAGTGAGAACCTGTAGAGAAAAGAACAGCTATATTGGGCCTAGGAGGTAGCTCAGCAGTCTAAGTTCCAGCTTAGCTAGCACAGGGACCAGGGTTTGATCTCCGGTCCCACATAAGGTTCTAACCCCATCTTGGACACCCCCAGCTGGCCACCAAAACTGGGCGTGGTGGCACAGACTTGTAATCCCAGCACTGAGGAAGCTGAAATGGGAGGATCACTAAGAGTCTGAGCCATGTAGTGAGATCCTATTCCAAATACATAAATTAAAATAAAAAGAACAGCTATATTTCCCATAACATCAAGTGGCCTAAAGAATTTGAAAGTGCATATGAAGTAAGCATGAGGTGTTAAATTCACTCTTATAATTCCCAAATTTTTAATGAAACAGGACTCTATTACAAGTGAATATTCTGAAGATATTAGAAAGGAACCATGATTATAGGGATTAAGCTCAGAAATGGTTAGCTGACTTTATTATTGGGTTCAAATGTGGTATGCATCAAGAAAGAAGTGAAGAAAAAAAAAAAGAAAGAAGTGAAGGTATAGAAGAGCTTCAGATTTCATTGCAGTTGTTAATGTCATGCTTAGTACTCTAGTTTCAAAGTTACATGGGCTTTGAATGTTCTGAAAAGTTTTTCCTTTAAGCCTCTCATGTTTTTTAACCTGAAATTTTGCAAATGTGAGTATTTTTTAGGAACATGTTAATGACATTACAATGAAATTGTCTATATGAAAAAGGACACTATGGTAAGTCCCTCTGGCCATATATTTCTACTGAAAATATATATTTTAGCAAAATACTAGCTGGCTGTTTATCTCAGCAGCTATGCAAGAGCAATTTTTGTGTTCATGTACTTGGTATAACAAACAACAAGGTGTGTGGAGATACATCTAAGTGTAAATGGGCTTTACTCACATTATCCACCATGCTATATTTTTGTGTCTGCTTTATTGCATGTTTCCTTTTGGTTTTTCTTCTAAACTCAGTCCAGTTTTCAGTACAAGGTCCCATGAGCATTCACTTTTAGAACGTTGGGAGGAGACTTAAAGGGAATCAGCAGGTGCTTCAGCTATTGATGACAATTTGGATCATGCAAGTTAAAGAAACGAGCAATAGCTGACAGAGCAGGATACAATGGAAGCTGTGATTCAGAGGAAGAACATAGTATAAATAAATATTTGACAAAACAGAATGCTACAAAATGTTCACACATAGTGGAAGGAATTTGAGACCTAGGTCAGAAAACGTTGCTAAGTTCTTACTAGGGGCAAATCCTATTGGATGAAATAGCCACACTGCTATTCAGTGCTGGAAATTATGTGTAATGCTACATAATGTTTGAAATACAATAATAATGAAATACAAATGAAACATTCTCCGTAAATAGCAATACTACTCAGAAACATATTTATGACACCTCACTATCTGACCTAAAAGCTAAAAGCCTTCATAGCAGGACTTTATCATTCTAATCATCCAAGTCTCAAGGATTTATGGAGAAGTGACAGATATAGCATTGACATTTTTTAGAACAATAATGATGCTTGAGAGATTTCATGTCCGTCAAAATTGCCTATGTTCTGACAACAAAAAGAAAAACAAAATCTGACAATTTGACTGCTATTCCCTCAACTTTGAAAGCTTCACTTTTGAACTAGCAGAAATTTTACACCATCTGCATACATGAAAATAGACCATTTAAATTACTGTGTGATTGTTGAAGGTCTTAGCAACACATAGCAAGTAAATCTTCCAAATAAGGTATAAAAATATATGTCTTGGTAGATGTGAAGACATTTTATGCCTTGAATTTCGAAATTTATCCTGAAACTCTGAAACCAGGTCTTAATCTGTGCCGTGATGAATCTTATGATGCAGTGAACAAATTTGTTGCACCTGTTTCAAAATGAGACCCAAATGTCACACTTGACAACTTGTTCACTGGCTACCCATTCATGTCACATTCACTAACAAAAACCAGCACATGAAGTATACATAAGAACAAAGTGGAGCTTCCCTCAAAATTGCAAATTAACAATAGAGAAACATACAGTACAATTTTTGCATTTCAGAAACCCATAGCATTGGCCTCCTACAAGATGAAGGAAAACAAATCAATAATGACAGTGATGCACCATATTTATAAGATTGAGAGTAATGCCAGACCTCTTGGGCTATGTCTGTAATCCCAGCACTCATAAAGCTGAGGCAGAATGATCCTGTGAACTGAAGATTATCCAGTGCAACGCAGTGAGGTCAAGGCTAGCCTAGAGTATGTAGAGAGAGCCTGTCTAAAACCAAGACAAGACAAAATAAAACAAAACAAAACAGCAACAAATAGAAATTGACAGTGAATCTTCAACACAAATGAACCCAGATATGGCCACATTTTACAACAATAGGAAAGGAAGACTAGGTGATTTTGAGGAGTTATGTAGCAACTATGATGTCACTTAAAAGACAAATCATTAGCCAGTTGTTTTGTGTTGAATCCTAAACATGTCAAGCATAAATAGCTCATAGTCGTAACAAAATTAACAGGCACAAAACATCACAGAGAAATTTTCATAGAAAAATGATATTGAAACTGGCAAATAATTGATTACAACAGAAGAAGAACATTATGGATCTGCTGAAAGAGCTCCACGAAAAGTTCTAGAGTAGACCTTTAAACAGGTGAAACATCTCAAGAACCTCCTAAGAAAACAGCAAGACCAGCAAAGTGTCCTACCAAAGAAGACAGGAAAACCAAATGCATGTGCTATCAGTGTAAGAAAGTCTTGTGTACAGCACATAGTATTTCATGTGTGAAAATTGCTTTAGGTGTGACAATTCAAATAAATATTATTTCTGTGTTAGAGTTTTACTTGTATTGTCATTGTGGTTCATGCAGGAATGTCTTTATTTATTTATTTAGATTAAGTAAATAAACAAACAGCCGAGGTAGAAAATGTTGATTTATTCTAAATAGTCTATATTTTGTGTTTTACTTTGCAGCTATTTCATTTGCTTGCTGAGTGCACATTGTAATATAATAGGAAGCTCCTGACAAAAAAAGGAAGACAAGGAGCAGTGACCAGCGCAACCTGTGTCACAGGATTGGAGAGCTAAACACATACACTGCTGGAGTACATCAGACTTGTGAGCGGAGCCTACTGGGTTCAAGTGTGAAGACTGCTGGGGATGCGAAAACGGAAGTAAGTATTATTTCTGTGGTGGAGTTTTATTAGTATTCTCATACTTCACATAGGAATTTATTTGCAAGGTTATTTTTTAGAGCTTGTAAGCAGTCAAACAGTTGATGTTGAAAATATTGATGTTTATTTTGCATGCTTAATGCATATTAAAATTTTAACATTTCATTTTATTGATATCTTATTTCCCTGTTAATTATAAAATGTTTAGTATAATAAAGCTGATAAAATCAAAATTAGTTAATTAGTTAATAGAAATACATCTAGGGCCAGCCAAATAGCTCAGCCGATTGAAGCACCTGCAAGCAGGCTCGGGGGCCAGAGGTTCGCTCGCCAAGGTCTGCCTTACCAGCCCTGCCCACAGGGCATGCTGAGAAGGCAATCGAGACTGGGCGTGGTGGCATGTGCCTGAAATCCCAGCTCTTGGGAGGTTGTAAACAGGGGGATCACTACAAGTCCAGTCTAATAGTGAGATCCTGCACACCCTGTAAACCTTTCCCCACCACCAAAAAAAAAAAAAAAAGAAATACATCTAAAAAAGTTAAAGTGGCTGTTAGACACCTTCATCATGCTCCTTTAATTGAAATTTGGCATGACATCCCATGAAACAGCAATGCTTAGTTGGGTGTGGTGTACACATCTACAGCTTTTGGGAGACCGAAGCAAGAAGAACGCTGTCCATTCAGGGCCAGCCTGAACTACATAGTAAAATGCTGTTTCAAAATAGTTAAAATATTTCAGTGGCCTGGTGGCTGACGTCCTGGTCTCTTAGGGAAAAAGGGAGCAGGCAGCGCTGCACATGCTGCAGGGCCCGCCTCCCTTGACTTTCTGCTTGCTCCCCACAGCCAGCTACTGAGACTCCCAGCAGGACGTGTGTTTCTTCCCTGGTTCTCTCTGCCATTTTCTCAACATACTCCCTAGAATGACTCCTAGTTCCACACTAGTCACCCAAGGCTCTGGTTTATTTTAGTCCCAAATCGTGTCGTTATTTTTATGGAAGCACCTACTGTGATAAAATATAACATGTATTTATTAATCAGTAATTTTACTATACTATTACTTAACATTTTATTAAACATGGCATAACTTTAAACAGTGTGAAATTAGTCTAAAACCTTCATTTTTAGCGCCTTCAAATCCAAACTACAAGTTTATATATATTACATATCTGTTTAATACTAAACAAAAGATAAAACTAAGATAACAGATTAGGTTCCTAGGCTGCAGTGAAAAGGCAAATGAACAGAGCCAGTGAGGAAGTTACCTCAGTAATCTCTAGGGCAAGTCTCCTCGGACTGAACTCTCTCCTAAGAATGAAGAGAAAGAAATAAAAGACACACTAATATTGGGAAAATAAAAAATGTACGTTTAGAAAAATATGAATCTAAATTATAAAGTAAAATTCACTGAAAAAAAAGTATCCTACTACTCAGATATGTAAAGATGTCAAGGACTTTTACAAGAAAAAATAAAGATTTTTTTTGTCTCTTTTCTGCATTTTGGACAAAGTGCAGAGTGGTACAATGCATAAATTGCTTCACCAAAAATTCAGCGGTGTTCTTTATTCTTCAGGATTTGTCTGTGCTGCCTGATTCTAACCAAATTTCTATCAGTCCTGGTGACTGACGCTCATTATCCTCAAAGAAAAGTTCATTAAAACAAGTAAAAGCATACTGACATGATCCAAAAATGCTCATATCTGAGAATATGCTTTTAGTGAAAGCATCATTTGAATCTAAAATGTTAGGAATGTCTTTGTCACTCCCAGTTAAAATCTCTAGTATGTTAGTATTCAGCCCCAGATAGACGTTAAAATGAAAGTTTTAATATATTTAATTAATGCATAATCACATGACTGTGAATTATGCCATCTTAGGTACAAAACTAATTTTTGGCCATTCTGTTACTTGTTTGTTTTAAGGATTTTTCCTGTTGTTCTGAAGTCTAGAAATGTAATCAGAAGTGTACATGTTGTGTTTACCAAATGATGAAGAATAAGAAAATGAACTCTTTTCTTTAGTGCTTTAATGGTTATGTTAAACTTACATAGCAAATAGCGATAGGAGTCAGTGAAATATTTGCTTATTTTACTCATTTTACATATGTTGCTTTTCCCCAAATCTGCTCATGGCCCAATAAAATATTCTAACTGAGAAATCCAAATTAAATTATATTCAAATTGCTGTGTAAATTTGCAATGAATAAAACTATCACTGCTGCTTGAAGTCTAGATCAGGGTCAGATCTCTCTGGTTCTTCTGTGCTGTTAGAGTAGAAGTTAAAAAATTAATCCAATATTAGCCGGGCGTGGTGACTCACGCCTGTAATCCCAGCACTCGGGAGGCTGAGGCAGGAGGATTGATGCGAGTTCGAGACCAGCCTGGGCTACAAAAGTGAGCGCAGGACCAGCCTCAACTGCATAGCGAGACCCTGTCTCAAAAAGACAAAAAAAAAAAAAAAAAAAAAAATTAATCCAATAGCCTTAAACATACATAGTGTTCTAAATAGGCCTAATGTTTTCTATATCAGGTGAATGCCCTATTCATTAATATTATAGGATTACCTTTGTACAGCTGCTCTTTTGGAGAAATTTTGAGAACATTTGTTCTAACTTATTCCTTCAGCTATTTGCTGATGTTTTCGTGTGACTTATTTGTAAAAATAAAACTTTCAGATTTTCTTGCAGTAAAACTCTTAAATCCAAATTTAGAGCAAGTGAGATTATTTCTGGGTTAGGCTTTTGCGGTGAAATTAACAGCTACATTTTGTTGTACTTTCTTTTATCCTAATCGTGTCTTAGAACTTCATGGTAATAACAAAGAAAAGTAACTTTTCCAGAGTGCATGGCCTTGTCAGTGAGACAGATATTTGAGCCCATTTCGTCTTCTCAAGCTTGTGGGAGGTAAGTGGAATCACGGAAATAATGAGATTCCTCAAGGTTTCAGGACACACATTATGTTGTATACAGATTATGTATACAACAGGCAAAATTAGAAATATGACATGATAGCCCTGTCATAGAACTATTCAAACCTATACTTTACCTATTTTGTACAAAGGAAAACACTCCTAGTCTCATCAGTTTTTATGACATTTATTTAATTTTAAATGTACTTTTCATAGCATTCTTTGCCAGTCACAAGCAACTCATCTTCATGATGGTGTCTGAAAGAAACTACAACCCAAATATAATTTGATATATTACTTAAAAATGAATTCCAAAATAATACAAAGATTGCATCGTGCTATAAACTACTCTGCTTCTCCATCATTCATGATTTAAATGTCATCTGTTAAAAGGCTCAGCATCAAAGGTCTTGGTCCTGTGCACCTATCACAGACTGCGGGGAGGAAGGCGAGCCTCATTGCTGGGAAGGCCGAGAGTGTCAAGCTGGCCATTTTTCAGCATACTGGCTGATTAGTTATAACAGTTCAACTAGAAAGTCATTGCCCAGGGCAGTGATCAGAGTGAGGACTGATGTAAATCGACGGAGGGATCTGAAAGCAAGTGGGAGAAGGGCCTTGTGCGGGGGATGATGGAGAAAACATGAAAAGCCACCCTGACTTCTTATTCTGCCTTGATGGGGAGGCCACCCCCAGGACTCACCTCCTATGGAACTGCACAGGGGACCACACCCTCCTCACACATTTCCATGCACTTCACGCTCCTTTTGGAGGAATAAGGTGATTCAGTGCTGGTGTCTGTAGGATAAAGAACATCTGATTAATGTGCAGCACTTCCTGTTAGAGCACACACTCCCACGTAAATGATGGAGAACCCTCTCATAATTGGATCTCAAATTGAATAAAATGATGAAAAATTTAGCATAGCCTTTGTCTTTATATGCCACAGTGGGGCCAGCAGAGAGGTCAGCATACTCGGAAATGAGGAGGGGCATCTTCTAGGCTCTGCTGGTAAAAATTTGTTTAACATAGTTTCATGATTAAAAGGAATGTGTATCCTGCTGGGGCACCAAGGTACAAAAGAGGGAATAATAAATCGGGTACATTGACAAGGTGTCATTTGTCATCTGCTTTAACTGTCAGGTCGTGTCACTGTGGTGAAGTACTCTCTCTGATGTATGTCTCACAAAGCAGGTTCAGTGTTTGGCACTATTCTATTTCAATAAAAGAAAACAGCTTTCCTCCGGGAGCACCGTCACTAGGAGGCACCTGCGGTCATCTGCGGCTCGCATCCAGCCACCTATCCACAGCCCTCTGCCAGCAGTCTATTTTATTCACCAAGTTGGCCCAATACTTCCTTTAATTTATCTTTTGAGGAGTGTAATTATCCATCTGCTCTCTTGACCAAAGGCAGAGGGGGAAAAAAAAGATTTTTCAGATGTTGTAGGTTTCCAGAAAAAAAGAGCAAGCCTTCTAACTGCACACTCTTAAGTATTCTACTTAATGTATGTCAGATTTCTTATGACTCAGTCTTCCGGAAAGTCTCTGACCATGAATGTAAAAACAAAGCTCTAGTAGGTGATAGCAATGAAAAAGGGAACATAAGTTTAAAAGGCAGAGTAGAAATGGATAAAAATATGAAAATTAATTTGTCTAAGGACTGTGGTGCACTTAGAGTAATAATCAAAATTACCACAAAATATAGGTAAACAAAAGCATGGGACATTAAAACACTCACTGAGTTGATTTCTAATTTCTCTGTGTTTATGTATTCATTGTACACTCACTGTAGTGAGCCTGGGTAGGATAGTCCTGTCTTGCTCATGCTAAACTCATACTCAGTCTGTCACTTGAATTATGGAGTCTTTTTCTCACTGAACTAGAAGAGCAGAATCTGTTTTGTGTGGTTTGAGAGAAATGCCCCTAAAAATGGGTAAGATGATACTTTATTTCTCATTAAAAGTAAGTAAGCTCAGTTTTGTTTATTTTCTTAATTTTTGATACCAGAAATTGAACTCAGAACATTGTGCTTGCCAGGCAGACACTCTGCCATGGAGCTATAAGCCTGGCTTGTGCAGTATTTTTGGCAAAAGTCAAAATTGCCAAGTGTTTGACTTCAAAAGCAAGTAAAATGAGAAAGAGTAAAAGTAAGTCAGGTTTGCTCCAGTAGCATAAAAAAAGTCATCAAGATATGTTAAAATTCATGGCCTGCCAGGAGAAATATATTTTACATATAACCTCGAACAAAACTTTGCTTTAACAATTATTAGATATTTTCCCTGCCAATTTCTGAAATTTTACTTTTATTTTATCTTCCTATTCTGTATCACCTTGTCCTATGTCCATGGTTGATTAATAGTGGGTTAAACATTTTTTTACTAGCATCTATGCTAGATATGCTATAGAATTTTTCTTGTCATCATTTCCTGAGCAATACATGGAAATAACTATGGCAATTTTGCAGGCTTCTCTGTAAGTTTAAGCAAATAAATGATAAAATGGTTATGGTCTTTAAAACCCTCTATTCGGTAAGAAAATCTTCCTTAGGATAAGTGCATCTCACTCCCATTTAAATAAATTTCAAATATTTTTAAATTTAAATAAATTTTTTAAAGTACTGACAGCTGCTTCTACTGTTATAGTTAAAAGTATCAAGTATCATGTTCCTTTCATGCAAAATATTCATATATGGAGTTCATTCCCCAGTCCTGAAAAAAAAAAAAAAAGAGTATCCATATAGTTAGCTAACTTAGATGGAGATAAAATTGTGGTGGACCTAAATATCAATTTTGAAGACATGTTACTGCTTGCTGTGTATAAAACAATGCATACCTACTTTTGAGAGAAGAAAAAAATTTAGGACATTTCCCACAATCAAATATACATTACTAAAGAAATATAAATATTAAAGGGATTGCATTTTGAACGTTGTCTCAGCTACTTTTTATTTGTCGCTAGGACAAAAATACCCAACATTCAAACTTAAAGAAGGAAGGTTTCAGTGACTCCCAGGAAATACTTTCTTGCCCCTCCTCAAATACTTTCTACATAAGTTTGACATACAAAAAAGGAAGAAGTCCATTTTCCTATTATTCATGGTTCAGTAAATGCAACACGTATGCTTCTGATTACATTTCCAGTCTCACAGTTAGTGGAGCTTTCAATCCATACTCAGCTGGCTCCAAGGCGGAGTGGCACATGGCAGATCGCAGCTGTGCATGGTGGCAGAAAACAATGAAGAACAGAGGAGGAGCAGCAGCTGAGGCGTCATGAAGTCGCTTTCACTTCCACGCTGACTTCAATGACCCAAGTACCTCCAAGGAAAGGGTGGTGGCTCCAAAGATCAGAGCTAAGTGGTGTGCTTTTTGTCACTCTCACCACAGCCTAGAGCTCCTCAGAGGAAACGCCAAATGGAATCCTTTTTCATGCCCGTTAGATGTCCTAGTCTAAGTGCTGAGTCACTCTAGGGTTGCCAAACCTATCCTGCCAAGCTCCTGACCCCTCAAGTTGACACAATGTATCAACCATTACAAAAATACGAGATTAAATCATCACATGGTCTTTCAATACTTTTAATATAATTTTTAAAAGTATAAACTTGCCCTAAATCTCAAAAAAAAAAAAAAAAAAAAAAAAAAAAAAAAAAAAAGAAAAAAAATAAATAATTTAAGTTTTTAAAAATTTGTTGTTTTTTTTTTTTTTTTTTTTTTTTTTTTTTTTTTTTTTTTTTTTTTTTTTTTTTTTTTTTTTTTTTTTTTTGTTTTTTTCCCTTTAGAGTAAAAGATGGCTCAGAGGCCACATAGTAGCAAGGCTTAAAGAAAATATTATCAGTCTCATGCAGGTAAGCATTGTCCTACATTTTGTTTGTAAGACTTACAGGATTTTATAAAATAGTCTCAGAAGGAAAAATGTGGAGAGAAAAACAGTTACTACATGGAAAAACATGTGTTTGTTGTTGTTGTTGAAGTGCACTTTTGTAGTGATAAGAAACTAGCATCTTAAGTAGTGGACAATAATAAACAAAGCCCAGGGGAAGCTGTAGTGGGTTACTTGGGGATTCCCAAAACCTGGGATTCAAAGAGGCAGATAGCAGCTTATTCTAATGGCTCCTTGGTTGTTGCCTCCTCCCTTGCTTGGGATGTTAATGGTTGTCTCCTCCTGTGCTTGGAATGTTTTCAATTAGTATTTGTACTAACCTAATGTTAGGTAAATGGTAAAAGAGGTAATGATCTCTACTCTGCATTCACCAGAAAGTTATGCACATTACTTAGCCTGTCCTTGAGTACTCAATAAAAGTAAGATCCTTCCTGTGGGTCGGGCTCACTTTGAGAGAGACAGATCTCAGTGAGACCTCTAAGCTGAATTCATTGGGTCTTGTTGTTTCTTTCAGCAACGATACATAACGATATACCACATACTTTTGCAAGGCATTCTGTGAGTGTGAGTGTGAATGTGTGTGTATGTGGGTATGTGTGTATGTGTGTACATTTTCTATAATCTCTGATAACCCTTCATGGACATTTTAGTCGTCCTCCCTCTATCCATTCCCTACAAGCCACTCTTCTTCCTTTTGCTTTCATTAATTCTCCACCACACTATTTACTTTCCACTATATATGTTGTTCTGGGTAATCCTGTGGTCTCAGTAATTGTGTATTTTTTGTTCAATAGTCATCTCAGTTGAAAGTAGCCCTTTTTCCAATAAATTCTTCTTGACTTTTAAAATCTAAATTATTTGTCTCTATTCTTTTATAATCAACCCTTATACCATAACACGTCAGTATCTACTGTAATTATTCTCCATTGTACTAGACTACAAACTTCTCAATATAAAGCCACTCTTTTGTGTCCCACTGTATCAGACATGAAATATCGACCTAATAGACATTTCTTGATTGTTAATAATCAACTAGAATATCAGGAAACTTTCAGTATCTTTCTGTATTATTTCCATGGATTGTGGAGAAAGAATGTGTGTTATATTTAAAAAAATACATGGGCCGGGTGCTTGATCCCCAGGCCTGCCATGCTGGCCCTGACCCTGGGGCTCTCTGACAAGGCAATTGAGACTGGTTGTGGTGGCGCGCACCTGTAATCCCAGCTCTTGGGAGGCTGTAAACAGGCAGATCACTACAAGTCTGATCTAGTAGTGAGACCCTAAATAACCTGTAATAATAACAATAATAATAATAATAATAATAATAATAATAATTCTCCATAGGTCCTAGAAAATCCAACACTAGTGGACTTCCTCTCTTCCTACATTTCATTCATCCATTTCACCAGTGGTCTGAGCCATTTGCAGATGGGCAATTGTACACAGTCAGGAGAACAAGGAGATAGTCCTTTAAATTATATTAACCTTGTTCCTGGTTTGGCATCAAATCACTCTTACTGGAGTACTTGCTTTGTATTTCTGCTGCAAATTTTTAAAACTTTTCTTCTGCCCATCCCATTTGTGAAGCTATGTCTTAGCAATAACCTACAGGCTCAGCCTCTACAGAATTGTCCTCCTGTTTTCAAGACAGCATCTTCTCTGTAGATTGGAGGCTGCTTGAATACTGTGTCCTTGGGGAAAGCACCCATAATTCTGCTGACGAGGCTATATTTGCTTACCATATGTTTTTATAGTATAATGTGGCACTTACTTAAAATACTTTTATGTCACTTCCAGCTAGACACTTGTATGTGTGTGCTGATGTTTGTTTAAAGCTCTCATTAACCATTTATTTGTGAATAAAAGGCGCACTGCATCCACCTCCTGCACTTCTCCAGTGACCCCCATCTTTGGGTTCTCTGCTTCACTCCTGCTACATTGGCCTACTGTGTTATGCTGGCTGCATGGTTGCTGGTCCAGGACAGTGTTTTAGTGGCAACTGTCTCAGTGTTGCTTTTCTTTGCGCACCTAATATTCATCCTTTTTCTCCCAACGTACAGTCACTTTGCCTCAGGTCTCAGAAACTCTCAAATTGTCTTATTTAGCCATATACACCTAAGTGCCATCTAGTTATGCCCTAAGTTAAGACTTAATTTCATAGTTCAAGATTTGATCAAAACCACTGCCGCCACAGAGACCTTGATGTTTCTACATATCAACATACTGGAATGGAAGGGAAGGGGAAGGAGGCTGAAAAAGAATTGGGATGCGTGTTTGTGTATATTGCGCTGTATCTTCATTATGTACAGACAATGTGCAACGAACGGAGCTGAAGGTGGTAGGGAGAGAAGAGAGGTAGATGAAAAGAGTAGTAAAGGAATGGAGCTGCAGACCACGTGACTGAGCACCTGAGGCAGTGAATAATAGCTTTCCTGCAGTAAAAAATGACTTCCAATAAAACAATGTTACAAAAACTGGGAAAGAAACAAGATGGAAAAGGTAAAAAAGTTGAGGAAGCAGAACCTGAAGAGTTTGTGGTAGAAAAAGTACTGGACTGATGTGTAGTGAATGGGAAGCTGGAATATTTTCTGAAGTGGAAAGGATTTACTGATGCTGACAATATGTGAGAACCTGAAGAAAATTTAGATTATCCAGAGTTTATTGAAGCATTTCTTATTTCACAAAAAGCTAATAAAGAAAAAGATGGTACAAACAGGAAATCTTTATCTGACAGTGAATCTGATGACAGTACGTCAAAGCAAAAAAACAGCTGCTGCTGACAAACCCAGAGGTTTTGCTACAGGTCTTGGTCTTCAATGAATAATTGGTGCCACAGAGAGTAGCTGAGAATTGATGTTTCTCATGCAATGGAAAAATTCAGATGAGGCTGACTTGGTGCTGGCGAAAGAGGCGAATATGAAATGTCCTCAAATCATAATTGCTTTTATGAAGAGAGACTAACTTGACATTTTTTGTCCAGAAGATGAAGCTCAATAACTTACATCATATATATATATATATATATATATATATATATATATATATATATAATCTTGATTTTGATTTTGATTTACTAGTGTGGAAAAAAAATTCTAATGAAAATCAAGTTTAATATGTCAGTTTTGAAAGTAGTATTTGTGTTTTATTTGTTTTGCATCTATAGCACTGGTTACTTTGAGCAAATAAATAAAGCTTTTATAGTAGTTACTTCCTTTATCAAAAAGGGAATTTGGTAGCCTGATACATTTCCTCTGCCTCTCTAAATGTTGGGGGGACGTGTCCATAGTCCAAATCAGAACTCATATTTTAGTTCATATACTTAAGGACCACTCTGAGGTTTTTTTTGTTGTTGTCGTTGGTGGTGTGTGTATAAATAAAATTCTTGGCCAGCCTGAGCTGCCTAGTGAGACCCTGTCTCAAAAACACCAAAAAAAATCATATGTAAGTACTTTTTTTTTTGTCCTTAAACATTCACCAAAAGAAAATCTCTGGGCAATAAGCTTATGTTTGAGATGTCATCATTCTGAGCAACCTAACAAATCACTTCAGTTAAGTAGAAGGTTTTCCTAAAGTTATAACCCTTTATGTTAAATAGATGGTTTTGTAGTTAATTGGACAGTTTAAAGTAGATATTTTCAAAGCAGCCATATCAGAATCGGTATCTGTCTTTAGTCACAGAAATACATTTTACTTTCAAAACTCCCCTGCCCCCAGAAAAAGTCTGATCTAACAGGGCATGGTGGTGCATGCCTATAATCCCAGCATTTGGGAGGCTGAAGCAGGAAGGTCTTGCGCCTTCAAGACAAGCCTGAGCTACAAAGTGAGCACAAAGTCAGCCTGAATTGTATAGCAAGATCTTGTCTCAAAAAGAGAGAATAAAAATTTCTTACCTCTACCAACAAACTCCTCACCTTAATAAGATATTAAGTCAAAACTTGGTTTGTTTGAATTCTATAAGGAAGACTGAACAAGGGAATATTAAAAATTCTTCAAGACATTACTTCACAGTAAATTGAAATCTGCATTTGAAAGTATGCAGTATTCATGTATATCTTAAGACTTAGGGGCAGGGAGATAGCTCAGGGGCACAAATGTCTGCCTGACAAGTACAAGGTCCTGAGTTCAATTCCTAGTTGAAAAAAAAAAAAAAAAGGAAAGAAAAGAAAAGACTTAGCTCACAGAAACGCACTGAGCCACGGGAGGCAATGACAATTTAGGACCTAGAATGATCATGAGTTGACAAACTTGTAATCTAAACTGTTGACCTGAACATTTTTTTCCTGATCCCAACTTGTTCCTTACATGTAGGCTCAACATTTTCTGTGCTTGGGTTACTGTTTTCAGCTGAAGCCAGGAAAACAACTTTGTAGTAGTCAGAATGTTATCTTAATGTATATTGTTTACTTATTGTAAATAATGGTGAGCAGTGGACAATAAATAGTTTTATATTCCATTTAAAGGTGTATTTTTCCCACACCACTCCACACAAGGCATGCAGACACTATGCCCTGTGAACATAAACTGGTAAATAACAAATAAAATCTGTATTTGAGGGGCCAGTGAGATAGCTCAATGGACTAAAGTGCTTACTTAGAAAACCTTAGGCCAGTCCAAGGACCACAGTTAGATCCCTGGCAGCACGTGCCTCACCAACCCTGCCCCAGGGTGGGCTGAGCAGGTCAAACTCCAAGCACAGTGGTGCACACCTATAATCCCAGTGCTGAGGAGGCTGCAAGCAGGAGGATCATCACAAGTATGAGTTGCATAGTGAGATCCTGCAAAACAAAATAGATGAAAAAAACCTACATTTGAGGCTAAAATCTTCTGAACATTGATAATTTCTCCATTTTTACTTATAAATTTTATCCCTATACTGATATACTCACAATATTCTAAAATCTTGAACTGTGTTTCAGGGAAACAGATGAAGCAAAATAGAATCAAGAGGCACTACAGTATTACTAGGACATACTTATTGTGTGTAATTTTGATTTCTTTTCATATCAAAATCCAATTCACTACTTCTGTGTATTCTCTTCTTCATCTTTTTTTTAAATTTGTAGTTTCACAACATTCCTGTTCATAGAATTCAAATATTTGTCAAATCACAGTCCATAGTGCTCTGATTCAGAACAGTCAGAAACAAAGGCTAATGATAATGGCATTTCTAGACCATGCTAAGCAAGGGTATATATCTTAACATTTAAATTTTCATTCTCCTTGTGTGTGTAAATGGAAATAGGAGGTATTAAAAATTCAAAATAGAGTTACAGTAAGTGGAATAAGTGATAACATGTGAAAATCTTACACTAGAAACATAGTACTCTTACCAAATCATCAGTTTCGTCTGAGTTGTACCAATTATGGCCATGATTTAGGCCAAAGAT
This sequence comes from Myocastor coypus, assembly GCA_004027025.1. NCBI lineage: Eukaryota > Metazoa > Chordata > Mammalia > Rodentia > Myocastoridae > Myocastor > Myocastor coypus. The sequence continues at coordinate 3,766 of PVJA010020380.1, read as the reverse complement.
GCCAGTCATATTCAATCTTACATACAGGTATGGAAAATAATCTATTTAAATATTCAAACTTTAGTTAATAGTATATGAAAAGTTGTAAAATCATTTCTTTTTTCCTAAAATAATTTGCATCTGATTCTTTTTGTTTTGTAAAATATACCATTATTTTAAATATGTATTAAATCAAGGTAGATAAAATTTACTTAGTTTTATGCACTATAGTCTACAACTGTTATATAAATCATGATTTTAAAAACCATCACTAAGGTAGCAAATAGAGTTTCCACTTCTAAAAATAAGTGAGCATGATACAATGAATTAAATTTGTGACCCAGTGAATTCAGTATAAAACCCAGAAAGAATGAATGGCACAGCTATTTGAAAACTCTGGAAAGTAAATAGTAACTATAAGATTAAGGAAGACCAGTACTCAAAGGACTATTGAGCAATATAGAGTCTACCATAAATTTTCCCTAAGTGTTTCCAGCCTAAATTCAATGTATCCTGACATTGGAAAGAGAGAATCAATGCAGACAGAGAATGAACTCCAGGAAATAAAACAAACAAATAAACATTAGTTCTGGCTTGAGAGCAAGAAAGACATGCCTGAATGATCAGAGAAACTGAAGAATGTCACCTCCTTTTTCTTTGTACTTATAGTCTCTGTTCTTCAGTGCCCTAAGACCCAACAAGCCTAGAAAGGCAGCAACAATGTGAGTGCAATTGGTGGGCATGGAAAGCTTCCAGGGACAGGGTGCTTCCTTGATGAGTGAGGCATGTGGTCCATGAGGATGTGAAAATGGTCATTTTTGCCTCTCATCATCTTGACACATCTTTATGCTGGACTTGTGGACTGGGGGAGTGCTTAGGATAGCAGAGTGTAATCACAGCCAGACTTACACTCACTGAAAAGAAGCTGCGATGGTCAGACAGTTGACACATGGTTGAGCACCATTTCAGGCAGATGAACTCAGACCAATCTTTTAATTTTTATTTTAAAGAGTAAAAAGTAATTTTAGCCAGGCGTGGTGGCTTACGCCTGCAATCCCAGCACTCAGGAGGCTGAGGCAGGAGGATTGGTGCGAGTTTGAGACCAGCCTGGGCTACAAAAGTGAGCTCAAGGCCAGCCTCAACTGCATAGCGAGACCCTGTCTCAAAAAGACAAAGAAAAAAAAAAAGTAATTTTAGAAAACTTAGAAACAATACAGAATTTCAAAAATCAAGAGATATGAATTCAACAATGGTGGTTGCATTGCATATTGTTGGAATAAAGTAGTTCAGATTATCAGATATAGGCATACAGAATTAATCACACCACTAGGCATTACCTGTTCATCTCAAGAAACCAATAGAAATTGGCATATTTTCTTCCAGAAACTGCTTAAAAGTGTAATATTTTTTTTTTTGTTCATAAAATCTCTGAGAGGAACACATGTTTTTTTTTTTTTTTTTTTTTTTTTTTTTTTTTTTTTTTTTTTTGTTTTGTTTTTTTGAGACAGGGTTTCCCTATGCAGTGCAGGCTGGCCTTGAGATTATTTTTGTAGCCCAGGCTAGTCTCCAACTCACGGATCCTCCTGCCTCCCAAGTGCTAGGATTACAGCCATGCACCACCACATGCAGTGAAGGCATGCATTTCTGACTCTAGATAGTATATATAAAATTTGAAAACTGACTGCAAGATAGACTACCACCTGTAGTCTAGACATGGCAGTGAATTTATGGACAGATGAGAATATCTCTGTACTAGTTTGAAAATTAAATTGATGTGAAAAGTCAAAACTCACAGAAAGCTGCTTAGAACTTTCAGCCTGACCTAAAGCCAAATTATCACTTGATTGGAAGATAAAAATAACACCACAACCTAGAGTCATATAATATTAAAATATATCAAGTACATTGAAAATTACATAGTACTTGAAATTAGAAACATATAAACTTGAACGTACTAAAAATGTCACCAAAACTAAGATATTGTAGATCGTGAAACAATTGATTTTTATGTACAATTATAAAAATGCTTCAACTAGAAATGTTAAATACTCATAGAATAAATGTGAAGATAGAAAACTTCAGAAAAATATAAATAACCTCATGGACATTCCATACTAAAAAATATAATAGCAGCTATAAAAGTCAACAGTGGTCTTAATAGCAGAATATATCTAGCAGAGGAAAGATTACATTTGAAGAAATTATTAGCAAAATTTAATATGATAAGGGGCCAGCTAGGGGTTTGATTCCCAGGCCTGCTGTGCCAGCCCTGCTCCCACAGCGCACTGAAATGGAAAGTGAGACTGGGCATGGTGGTGAGCCTCTCAAATCCCAGCTTTTGGGAGGCTGTAAACAGGCAGATCACTATGAGTCTGATCTAATAGTGAAACGCTGAACACCCTGCAGATTTTTCCCTAAAATTAAAAAAAATATTAATATGATAAATAAGGGAAAGTTTAAAAGAAATAGGAATAGGCTGGCCATGTATCTCAGAGGATTAAAGTGCCTGCTTAGGCAGACGGGGGCTCAGGGTTTGATCCCCTTGTGTTCTAAGCCCACCCTGCCTCTGGGGAGTACTGAGATTTCAATTGAGACTGGGTGTTGTGGTGCATTCCTATAATTCCAGTACTTGGGAGGCTAAAAACAGGAGGATCACTGCAGAGCCTGATCTATATAATGAGACCATGTAGACCTTGCATTAAATACATAAAAAACCAAGAATCAGTGGACCCTCGATAGAAATAGATTATATTTTCTCATACAAATGAAAGAAAAATCACAGTATGTATGCAAATCTTATTTGAATAAACAATTACATAGCTGGATGTAGTGTTGCATGCCTGTAATCTCAACATTCAGGAGGCTGAGGCAAGAGGATTGTTGGAAGATCTAGGTCAGCCTATAATAATTTCTAAGATTAAAGTCTGTCCTAAATATATAGAAAAACCCTGTCTCAAACTACCCTCTCCCCAAGAAATAACAAACAAAGAAGCCTGACAAAATATCTAATGTAAAGATTTAAGAGAACAGTAAACCCACTACAAAGAAAATAAAACTAATGGCATCAGAACATGAATTCCCACTGTGAATGTTCCCTGCTTGAATAATGGAAAAAAAATGAGTATTTTGATAGTTATTGAGCAAATCAATGCTATAGGAAAGATTTCAAATGCTTGAAAATTATACAATACATGTCTAAGATATAACAAAGTAAATATGAAATATATAAGAGGAAAATGACTGATCTCTGACTTTAAAAAGTCATACAAAATACAGATAAATGGGTAGGAAGAATGTCAGTTCTACCCATTTATTTTATACTTTCAAAACAATCCCAGTCCAAATTCCAACCAATATTTTCATATATATTGAAAAATCAGTTCTAAAATTTTATACAAAGAAACAAAAGACAGAGAATGTTGGCACTATATTGAAAGCAAACAGCCAGATTATTGGAATGACCTAATTTCAAAACAAAACACAAAGCTACTGAAATCAAATAGTACAATACAGGCAAAAGAATTGGCACATGTATCAATGTAATACAATATAACACAATACAACACGAAATAGTGCAATGCAAAGTTCAGAACAGAGCTCCACCTGCACAGTCAACCAATTATGACAAAAATAAAGAAATTTAATGGGAAAATCATAATCTTATCAATAAATGGTGATGAAATAACTGGATATCGGCCGGGCGTGGTGGCTCACGCCTGTAATCCCAGCACTTGGGAGGCTGAGGCAGGAGGATTGGTGCGAGTTCGAGACCAGCCTGGGCTACAAA
>PVJA010020379.1:0-37085 GCA_004027025.1 Myocastor coypus | reverse complement strand
CTATGCAGTTCAGGCTGGCCTTGGGGTCACTTTTGTGGCCCAAGCTGGTCTTGAACTCGCACTGATCTTCCTGCCTCAGGCTCCCAAGTGCTGGGATTACAGGCATGCACCATCACGCCTGGCTAGAGCCTTTTATTTTTTTCTGGTGCTTTCATGGCATATGTGTGAAGCAAAGGATGAATGATAAGGATCAGATCCCGGGAGGAAGGAGAGAAAGCCAGCTGGGAGGAAATTTCCCTGGAGGGCTTGAGTATAAGGGCCTAGGCTGTGCAGGGTGGCTTTCTTCTGCAGGGTTTGCTAGCCTGGTTCAGCAGTGAGACCTGCATTGGCTTGGGTAGAGGACCGGTCATCATAGCCCTCTGGGTCACTTCGCTTCAGTCTTCAAAGATTTTAGCCTGTGGTCACAGTCCCTCCTCCCACACACACTTCCTATGACTCCAGCATCCATGTGTTGTCCACCCAGTCAGCACCCCTCCAGCGTTGGATCAGGCCTGCGTTATTTTTCCTCACTCCCTCTTCAGCCACTTCCCTCTGCAGTTGCTATGAGGCCACTGGTTCATCGAGACTTTGTCACAAGTTGTGCTGTGAGATCTTTCTCAGCTGTTCCCACTCGGGCAGAACAATGCTGTGGAACATGCCGAGTGCACAGGATGACTCCTAGGACAGAGTTATGTGGGGCCGAGAGCCTTAGAACCCACCCTCATCTGCTGGAAGATCTCCCTCTCCTCAGCAGGTCTTTTGTGATGACCTGGCGCAGACAAGTACAACTGAAACAAAGGTTTCGCCCAGTTGAATCTACTGGGAGTGCTGGGTTGCCAACTGTGGATCAACTGAACTAGCCTGGCGCTGGGTGTGCTGGGCCCACCCGAGGTCATTGCCAGCAGCTTGAGGGGTGGAACCGGAGAAGAGCTGGTGGAGGCTGTTGGGGAGGCAGCCGGCTCCCTTGGAGGACCTTGTCATGCAGGCTTTCCTGGTGAACTCGGCTGCTCTCCTGGGACCTCGCTGTCGCTGAGGTTGGCCACGATTCACTTTGGGGCAGCTCTGGTCCTTGCTTTGAGCGTCACTTCCTAGCTCCAAAGGGGAAGATGGTACACTGCTCAGTGTCCTGGAGAGGCTGCTCAGGTTGGCTGTCCTGACGGAAACAACTCTTCTCATCACTGGGGGAGCTTGGGACCTCAGTGCTGCTGAGGATGGCTGCGGTTTTCTTCAGGGGAGCTCGGGTCCTCACCTCGAGTGTTGCTTCCTGGCTCCCGTGCAGATCCCTCAGCCTGCTGGCATGGAGCCTTCATCCCGCTGGCAGAGACTTTCTAGCTTCCACCACTGACCTTTGGGCCTTCTCAGCGCAAATCTATGAAACAGGCCTGCGTGAAGCCTTGTCCTGGACTCTAGGTCTTCAGCTGGACTCAGGCAGGACACTGCTGTGGGATGCAGTCCCTGAGCTGGATTCTTTGGTCTTTAGTGTGTGGACAAATTTCCTGCACTCTTGGTGTATGATTCTTCATAAAACCTTATAAAGTATGTGTCCTGTATTTAATTGCCCCTTTTACAAAACTCCAAATCAGGACATCCGATGAGGCACATTGTTTCCTCTTACTATTTTCTTTTTGTTAAAAATAAAGAAAAAGAAATGACACCCAGGATCTATGAAACTGCTTTCGCTCTTCGGCACCCCATCACGCGAAAGATAGGATGTAGATGGTATTAATAAGAGCTGCATCACCAGCAAAACCTGGGGCGAGCGTCCTAGGCCGCCCTTGCCTGTGCTCGGTGTCCGAGTGTCTCCTGCACGGTGTTGGGCCTGGCAGCCCTTCGTTTTCATCACTGATCACCCTTCTCTTGCCCACAGTCTCCTGCTCCCAGTGAAGATTCCTGGTCTTTCTCCCTTTCCTGACAATCCCTCTCTCTGGGTTAAGCCCATACTCTTCACCCTGCCCCTTCCTGGCTGGAGAAAACACACAGATGTGCCCTCTCCTGCTCTTTATCGGTGACCCTCCAGGGGTGCCTGACCCTGCCTGTCCACTGTGCTCTACCACCCATCTGTCAGCTGAAGGCTTGGCTTGTGTCACTGAGGGGAGACACACCCATAGACGAGGTCCATGGTCTTCCCGTCTGGAGTCTGCTCACCAAGCACCTCCATCCTCCCACTTGCTGGCTCCCGGCCCCTCTCGGCTGTCACCGCGTGTGGGTGGCCTCTTTCCTTGCTGCACCATCAGTGTCCACCCCAGCCCATCCTATCCCATTATCCACTTTGCCCCGGCTTCTGCACCACAACGCTTGCCTGGTTCTCCTCCCTGGCAGCTGCTCCAGCTCTCTCCAGGCCTGTGGCATCCAGAGGAGGCTGTCACGTTCCACCTTTCCCACCACTCCCGCAGCTCCTGACCCAGCCCCTCAGCCTCTTCCTGTTTCACTAAGCTCGGTGAGCTCTGCATCTCTGACTCAGGCACTGCCCGTCCCATAGTATCTGGAACAAATGCTCCAGGAGGAACGGCACTCCTGCCCTGGAGCCCTGGGTGCCTAGAGCAGTGCGCACCTCGGGAGCCGTCAGCAGAAGATGCTGATGAATAATTGGTGAGGGAATGTTGGCCTTGGATAAGGAGCGCGAAACCACCTCCAGGTTGGTGCTGAGATCAGCTTAACACTAAGGAAGCCAAGTGGTGTCTCAGAGTGCACCAGGTCTTAGGTCACATGCCATGACGGAGGAGCTCAAGTATTGAATTTGTGAGGCACACCCTCATTAAACACTTGTTGAGTGATGGGAGGCCTGCGGTGGACAGCTAGCTGAGGCAAATGGTCACCCTCTTGTTTTTTTATCTTAAAAGAGGGGCACTTAAGCCATCCACTTAGTAGGTGACTTTTGTTGCTGGGCTGAAGAGGATGGATTGCCTTGTCTGAAGTGTTTGTCGTTGACCTTAGCGTTCTGGTGAATCACTCATCCCCAGCATCCACTTGAACGCTCCAGCCAGTCCAGCCAGCTAGCGTGGGAGACTTGTCTCTGCCTTGGGCTTAGGGCTCCCAGGAGGGAGGCGGGGATTCCAGCAGGTGGGCCGGGCTGCTCCTTGGCCCCGCCCACATCCATCTCTCAGCGTTCCCGCTTAAGAGCCCCACAGCCTGGCATCTTTAAATGAAAATTCTCCTTCTGTTTGCACTGTCCTGAGACAGCCCTCTTAATGGTTTGGCACCTGTGTCTAGGCCCTGCTTAATGCATGGCAAATCTTTCTGGGTTTGAGAGATTATGTGAAGGCGCTTTAAGAGGCTTAATTTTCTCCTTCATGGGCTGAGCATGTGTCACGGGGAGGGGGGACCTCCCCTGAGGATTCAAGGAGCTTGCCCTAGAGGTAAGGCCGCCGCCCAGGCAGACCCAGGAGCAGCCCCTGGCAGTGGGGCTTACCCCAGAGAAGACACACCAGACGTCTTTGTGGGACATCTTTGTGTGGTTCGGAGAAGTTTATTTTTATCACCTTACAGAAACAAAGGGGAGGCTGAGTAATGGTTCTAGGTCACCCTGTCCTTTTGACACCTGGTAAAAAATGAAGGTCCAGAAGCATGTGACGCTTGGGGAAGCTGGCACTGACCTCACCTTCCTGGTTGCCCCCAGTGCTTTCTCCTTGTCATGGGATGTGCTGTTGAACCTTGGGGATCCCCAGGGAAGCTGACTAGAAGTGCTGGTTCCTGAACCCAGCCTGTCTCCCTGAACAGGATCTCTGGCTGGGAGGGGCCTGGAGTGCTCCCAGAGAGGTAGCCAGAGGAGGGACTGGGGACAGAAAGGCAGCTAGGGGGTCGGGGACAGATCCCTGCAGAACACACACCTGCTGTCCCCATCTACTGCACCGGCCTGGCTCCTTTCAGATGCAGGACATCTCCACTGGTCAGGGTTTGTTCCTACAGCCCCCTCATTCCTACATAGTACCTCATAGGGTTCCGTTTTTAATGCATATAGCAAGGCCTTTTTTATTTTCTCTGGGGAAATTTAATTTCCTGGCATGTTTTCAGTGTGTTTTGTCCTACTTAGGTGGGGAGAGCTGCAGTTTCAGAAAGTTACCTCCTTGAGGGCTTTTGTGATTAGGGTCCCTGGGTGGGACCTGAGGGTGGCATTGGGTGGGGTCTGGATTTAACTGGCTCTTATCCAGGCTAGTGATTTGAGCTGCTTTAGCAGGAAGAAAAGGGCGGTGTGAGACGACTGGGCCGGGGTGGTTGGTTTTGACAGTATCGGAGGATGACAGGTCATTTGCTGCTTCTTGCTGGTGAATTTAGGGATGTCCTAGGGCTCCCACCTTGTGATAGTGGGTCAGGCTGGAGAATGGACGGCCCAAGCTGGCCTTCTCATGAACTAGTAGGGTATTATGGAGTTTTCTAAACATGGCTGGTGGGGCTAGGGAGATAGCTCAGGGGAATAAGTGCTTGCCTGGCAAGAGCAAGGTCCTGAGTTCGATCCCTGGTACTGGAAAAAAAAAAAGGACAATTTACGAGTGTGGTGGCACATGCCTGTAATCCCAGCACTTGGAAGGCTGAGGCAGGAGGATCAGTGTGAGTTCAAGACCAGTCTGGGCTACAAAAGTGAGCTCAAGGCCAGCCTGAATTGCATAGTGAGAGCCTGTCTCAAAAAGACAAAATAAATAAATAAATAAATAAATAAATAAATAAAAAAAAATAAAAATAAAGCATGGCTGATGAAGATACCAAAAATAGCAGGGGGCCAAACCGCACTCCCTGGAGGGACAGAAGCACCTTTACCTGGAATCAGGACCTGACAGGTTAGATCAGTGTGCTAGGATTGGTGTTGCAAAGTTCTGTGACCTAAGTGACTGGAAACAAGAAAGCAGAATTTGTGTCACCACCCTAGCAGTCAGAAGTCCAGGGCCAGGGCTCAGTTCCTTCTGGAGACCTTGGTGGGGTCTGTGCTGCAGCCTCTCTGTCGGGCTGAGGTGTGACCTACCTCTTCCCGTCTCGTAACCACGTCCTCTCTCTGTCCTGTTGGGGCTGTTTCTCTCTCCTGTATTCCCAGTTTTACAAGATACCAGTCCTATTGGGTTATGGTTGCCTCGATGACCTTGCTTCAACTTGGTATCTCATTTCAGCTTGGACAGAGGGGGACCCTCTGTCCAAATAAGGTCACATTCCATGGTGGAATTCCAGGACTTGATTCAGCTCCGACCTAACACCGATGGTCAGATTGAGTTCTGTCTCCTCATTGAAGTCTGACGTGAAATGCTTGTTAGGGAATTGCAGTTGTAGGCCCAGGGCTCCTTGGCCTTAATGGTGCGATCCCACGCGTGCCGGTTCTGTTGCCCTCTGCTTGGCACTTGACATTTTGCCAAGGCCTTGAGCATTGGCTGTTTTCCTAGCCCTGCAAGGCAGATGTCATTATTACTACTTTAGGAAGCAAGGTTTACGTGGTCAGTGGCTGACAAGTTTAACTCAGGTTCAGCGCTCTGTCTTTCATGATAACATCAGGGAGTCTCAAATCTTAATGTGCTTAAGAAGCTCCTGGGAAACTTATTCAAATTACAGATTTGGAAGGCCTGGTAGGATAGTTACCAATCAGAAGCAGAGGGCGATGGCCAAGAAGTCTGTATTTGTGTTGCTTCTCTTATGTAGTCTGAAATGGAAGACTCGCTGTAGTCCTCCAGCAGCAATGGAGTATTTCAGGGCAGGCACCCGCCACCGTCATGCTCCTGTTTGCCTTTTTTGCCGGCTAGCTTGGCGCAGGAGCCATGGCAGGCCCCCTGAAAGGCCCTCTGCAATAGGGGAGCATTATAGGCCGTAGATACCAGAGAGGGACATCTTGTACGTGGCCCCTGCTGCTGTGCTGCTGGGCAGGACCCAAGCCCTTTGATGGCTCAGGCTGTGGAATGGAAATTCCGTCCTCAGCAAAGTGAAAGGTAGCCTGGCCTGAATTTTCTGTGCTCCGCCATGTAAGTCCCACCTGGGGGTGGAGAGAGGGTGGGGGAAAGCCTCCCCAAGTCAGCGCAGCCTGCTTCGTCTAAGCCAGAGACAACCAGCAAGAGGACAAAACTAGGACAACTGTGATAATACGTATTTATTGTTACAGCATATATTTGTATTAACTAGAATGTGCTGGGGCATGCGTAGTGCCAGAGTCGTGTGGCCACATTTCAAAAGAACTTTATGAGTCTGTGGTTGCAGTACATGGCGTTTCCATCCCGTGTTTGGTGTGAGCATAGGCACGGAGGGCATATTTATTCCTTTTTCACTCCTCCATCCCTTGCTCCCTTTGCGTGGGAGGAAGATCTGTATCCCTGCTCCCTACGGATCTTTTACTTTGCTCTTCATATTTTGGGTTTTTAAAACCTGGATATTAGACCTTGGCCTCAAAGCTTTTGTTTGAGCTGGTCTTAGGTGGACCCCAGACATTCTGAGTTGCTAATCCAGGGAGTCTACTGAGAACAGGCAGCTCACTAGTAGAGAAACCCTGTCACTGTGTGGTCCATCTGTAGTACAGTGGCAGTCGCTGAGCAATGAGAATGTTTCTAAGCCCTGGCCACTTCCCATAGAACTCAGGGCCAAGGTCCAAGTGATTCGCCATCTTGGTTTTAGTGGTTATATAACAAGATACACGGGGTTTTAGCTAACAGTGCATTTCTTGAATTTCTTTAATCCCCACCATTGGAATTTCCTGGGATCTAGGTCAAACACTGTAGCTGCCCAGCCTAAACGGGCTGATTTGGTGCGCTTGTGTGTGAACCCAGGACTCTGCTGGCCCCGGCTTGCTGAAGCTTGGGTGCTGCTGGACTTGGGCGCTGACTTTCTCCTTTTTACCAGAAGCCTGGCGCACAGTAGGGCTGTGACCTGGTTGGATTGTATTAGTCACACTTGTTACCGTGATGGGGGCCTTGAAATGTTTTTACCTAATTTGAAGCTAGCAGGATTGTATCCTGCAGCCAGTCTAAAGATGGCTGCGTTTGTCTTTGAGTATACCCTTATCTTTACATAAGTGCATGCAATTGATTTAAAATATCTTAAAAAGTTACGTTCTTGACCACGTGAATTCCTCTGGAATACTGATAGTCTGTGAACTCCATTAAAGGTTTTTGGAGTTGATTCAAGGAGGCTCTGTGGTTTTTAAACTGCACAGGTGGTTGAAATGACCTTCGGTACAAATATGTTTGTATTCCCGGGCTCTGCGTGCACATTAAAAACAAGAAGTGGGTTACAGCCCCTGTGGGAGGTGCAGGCCAGTGGAGGGGCTCTCTGCTGTTAGAGAACATTCTGTTGCATTGACCAGTACAATAGAGCCTGGTATTCTGTGCTGCCTGCCTTGCAGATGTTGCTGTGAATTGGTTCCCTCCCTCCCCCACCCAGGTCTCCAGCTCTGTGTTCTTCCTCTGGCAGGTGAGAGCCCTGTACTTCCAGGAACAGGAGGGAAATCATTTTTCTGTCACTGAGTCCCACAGGCCAGGTCCCTTTATGAATGTGTTCTTGGTAAGTCAGAAACATACCTTCGTTATGAGCAGGGTCTGCATTGGCTTGCCAGGTTTGATAGTGCTTCAGGAGGGGGAATTTTACCATGCGTAATTACATTGCAGCAAACCTGATTTTAAAAAGAGATGTGTCAGAACAATTTGTTGGTGTAGCCCTACTCTTTGTGAATTCATTGGCAAAATAAAGATTCCTTCTGTAAACCCAGTGTCCTCCCTGCCTGGGACCCTTGCTTCCTGCTTTTGGAAACTGTACTGTGTGTCCTTGGTGCTGAGAGAGGGGGGAGTGGCGCTGGAGCAGGGCTGCTGAGGAGGGGGCTCCGCTCGCCTCACCTCTGTGTGTCTATGTGTGTGCGTGCGTGTCTGTGTGTGTGTGTGTGTGTCTGTCTGTCTGTCACTACTGGAGAGGCAACCTAAGAGTACTTCCCTTACCACTGAGCTATAGTGCAATCCTGTTTATTTATTTTGAGACAAGGTCTTGCTCAGCTCTTTAGGCTGGGCTCAAATTCAGCCTCCTCCATAGTGGGGGCTGCAGGCGTACCCCATGCATCCATCGCTCTTAGTCTGTTTCTCCTCACCACATCTGGTGTGTGGTGGGTGTTCACAGAGGCTAGTGGATGAATTTAGTTAACAGAGGCAGGACGTAGCTGAGGTGCGAAGAGGTCGAGCATCTTGCTCAGGTGAGACACAGGATAGAAGACTGCCCCGTCTTCTGCCTCTCAGGCTCACGTCGTCCTCTCTGCTTTCTCCAACGGGGTCTTGCCAATTTGTATTTTAATAAGTCGGGAATCTTTTCCACTTTTCCACTGCGGTGCATCTTTAGTGTCGGCGTGGTTTTGGAGGCAGCCTGTCCTGGTGGAGGATTCGGGGTCATTCATTGGTTTTGTTCATCTTTCTGGGTGCCAACTAAGTGCACAGTGATGCAAATGAAACAGCTCTGAGCCCTGCCCTCATGGACTGCACAGTCTGCAACGTGTGCAGGGGCAGAGGTCCTGCAGAAGTGTTTCAGAGGTTGCACGCAGGCTGACATGGGAACCTGCCCAGGTGGCCACTACGCGAAAGGCGGCCAACCTCGGGCAAGCTCCCCACGCGCCACAAGCCTCAGGGTCTGCCATGATGCAGCCCTGGGCAAAGAGTTGTTCAGGCTTCAGGAGCTGCTGGGCAGCTGTGAAGTACACAGAGCCTGCTTTTGGAGACCCGTAAGTAGCTGTTCTTCCTTAAGGAGGACAAGGGTGTGTGCAGTTCTTGTGTGTTTGTTTTGCCTCTGTGCTACGTTGGGCCTTGTAGGCAATCTCAGCACAGGAGTTCGGTGGGTTTTTCCTTCTTTTTCCAGTCATGTTGAGAGGGCTACTGTTAGGGGCTGTGCTGGGTGGTTTTGCTCACTCACTGACAGCCAAGCCTGAGGCTGGAGCAGAGCTGCTTTGCCAGGCCTGAGTCAGGATCACAGGGGAGCTCAGGTAGCAGGGGAGCTGAACTGTGTCATTTTCCAAGGTTGCCCGTACCTAGAAAAGGTATTCTTCAGGTGCTCTACCAGGCCCAGGGTCCTTGAGTCCTTGGAAGTTCTGTTATCTTAAGAGAACATGAGGAGGAAGTGAGGACTCCTTCAGGTTGTATGGGGGCTCGGGAGGAGGACAGTGGGGAGCCTGCTTGAAGGGTTCTCAAACTTCCCAGCATGTAGTCCTAGCTGGAGAACCTGTTATGCTCACAGTGTGCCGGGGCTGCCCTGGTGTATCTTACAGCTGGCCTGCATGATTGTCACTGCACGCAATCCTGCATGCACACACACACACACACACACACACACACACACACAGATAGACAGAGACACACACTCATGTGCAGCAGGAACACTGGATTACATCCGTCTCTTTGATCTTGCTATGTATGGTGGAGCTGTGGAGTGGGGAACTTGGTGGGAATGCAGAATCTCCAGGCCCGTGCTGGGCTGCCGAGAGAATACTCCACGGAGTCATATCTGTGAACTTGGTAAATCTGGGGCTGAGTTTGCCTCAAGGGCAGGGGTACCATCAACTTTCTAACATTGGTGATGCGAAGGTCTGTTAAGCTCCTCTTAATACCTGGAGGGGATCATAGGCCAGGGGTTCCCCTCAGGTTTCTGGCTCTTATCTACGTGCTGTAGCCATCTCTGGCCCGATGGTTCTTGCCCTGTCTCAGGGATCTGCCTCCAGATATGAGGGCAAAGCCTTTGCTGCCTTCCTGGGAATGTTGGTTCCAGAAGAATGGTGCCCAGGGACAGGGAGCCGATGTTGTGCTGCAGGACTGGGTAGGATTGCCTGAGTATGTCACAGTTCTTGACTGGGTAGGACTCCCTGAGTGGGTCATGATTCTCGACACTCCTGAACTGTCAGCACACCTTGTTGTCCGTGAGAGAAAGCTTTGATCTGAATGACAAGGTCTCCGATTTGAGGGCTTGGAGCCTTGAGGGGGTGTATGTCATATGAGTGGCGGGTCCCTGGAAGAGCTGCTTCATCCCTGTCCCAGGATAGGATTAGACAGAGCATGGCATTTATAGTGGTCCTCCAGACTCTTAAATCCTCCTCCTCTGAGCGTAGTGTCAGAAAAATTGTCCCGCGAGCCACTTGCCAAATGGTTTCGAATAAGCGTCCGCGCTCATTTCCGAAAAGACAATTAGAAGCTTATTTGAGAAACTAAAGGCCTGCTGTGCTAGACATTAGTCGGAGAGTGCTCAGTGCCAATTTGGGAAACTCTCCTGGGGGTTTTTCCCTATCACAGTCCCTGCTCCAAGAGGCTTGGTGGGGAAGTAGAGAGATGGCCGGGTTTGGGAGCACAGAGGATGGGGAGCAGGGAACAGGGGGCCGCAGTTCGCACCGTGGAGTTGTGAGCCCTGTCGTTGCCTCCAAGGAGAACTGAAATCTTTGCAGATAAAATCAGGCAGAAGGGGGGAGGGGGAGGGTCATTATGAATTCTTCGAGTCTTGAGTCTTGTTCCTGGTTAGCCCTGGTGTCTTGGCCCTGGAAAGCTGTTTACAAAACTGAGCCCAAGTAGGGTTAGGGCTTTGTCCAGGGCCATGCTGCTGGTTAGGGGCACGGCCGGAGCAGCGTCTAGGACCTTAGTGAGTCCCGTGCCCTGGCCCTGGTTCTCTCTTGCCTTCCATCTGGGATGAAAGATACTAAGAATGTAAAATCATGATGATTGCATCCAGATGTGCTGGCTCGAGACCGCTTGAAAGCGCACAGTGCAAGTTTTCTTTTTTTTTTTTTTTATGAAATAGAATATTTTAATCTCGTTTTATTTGCTAGTCTAACTAATGGGCACCAGGGATAAAGATCAGGAAAGAAAGAAAAAAGAAACAAACCCAGCAACTATCTCCATTGTTGGGGATGCCGCAGCAGGCTGAGTCTCTTGGCCTCAGGCCTCTAGACAGTGACTTGGGGGACACAGGGTAGGGAAACCTCTGCCCTGCGAGTGGCAGGATGTCTGTGCTCAGAGCTGGGGAGGGATCCACATTCTGTTGCCACAGCCCACAGGGGCAGGTGCATGCTCGGGGTTCACAATTAAAACCCAGAAGGACTGGAATCTTACAGTGATACTTTCAGCTTGAGGAAGGGATCTGAGATGACGGATACAGAGACGGTGCAAGTCGAGATTGCTCGAGCAGAAAAAAAAAAAAACCCAAGTCTGTAAGTTTCAGCTGCACAGTTCAGCAGTACGCTGCATATGGGCTTGGTTTGAAAATGGCTTCATGTCTGTGCCCGTTTTGTTTTATTTCCTGGCTGGAATTGGGAGGGCAGGAAGCCAAGCCTTCATTGCTTTGGTGGTCCTTAGGCCTGTTAAGTGAGGAGAGCAGCCCTCCCTCTGCAGAGGTCAGGGCCCAGCGCCTTTGGAAGTTGTGCTTGCTGTAAACACTGGGTGCAGTGCATTCTGGGGTCCTTCCGTGCAGTGCTGGCTGTGTTCAGTAGGCCGTTGCAACTTCTTCCCAGTCCCGCGCCATACTCCTAGGGCCCAATGAAGCACCTATGGCATTTGTTGAGAAATTAAACCTCTTTAGTCAGTCGCCTGCATCTGAGGTGTCTGTATCCTTGGAATTCCACCAGTCTCATTGAGACCACTTGAAAACAATTCCTCTGTGTGGAACATGTACTGGCTTTTCTTGTCCTTATTCCCTAGATAACCCCATGTAATAACAATTTGCATAACATTACCTTGTAGTAGATGGCAGGAGTAATTACGGGTGATTTGAAGTGTGCGGAAGGACATGTGCAGGTTATATGCAAATACTGTGTTACTTTATGCAAGGGACTTGAGCATCCACTGGCTTTGGTATCTCCTGAGATCTTAGAACCGAGCCCCTTCAAATACTGAGGGACCCTAGTGCAAGCAGGTTGTCGGTGTTGCCAGAGCTTGCGGTGGCTTGAAGATGGTTTGGGTGTGCACCCATTTATATTGCGCGCGTGTGTGTGTGTGTGTGTGTGTGTGTGTGTGTGTGTGTGTGTGTAGGGGCTGGGGTAGGCATGCTATGCTTTGATTTCAGTGTTCCAGGAGGAACCAAGTTTGAGAACCACTGGATCTGCCCTCACTCACACCAGTAAGAAACTGGCTGCAACTCCTGTAGCTCCTCCAGCAGTACCTCTTGGGCTGACTGGAAACATTCTGCAGCACCCTCCCCGACTAGAGAACTGTCAACCCCAGGTGGGCCATGGCAGACTGTGTGTCACAAGGTTCCCAGGTTCCAGTGGGCAGTGGAGTTAGAGACCCCCCCATTACAGGGTGCTTAGCAACAGAAGTTGTCAGCACCCGAGTCTTTCCTCAGTGTTTTGTGTTTGACTGAGTTCTCGTTTTGGTGCTGTGGGCTGAGAGGGACGGAGTAAGTGACGTTGGATTTGCATTAGTGCTCAGTAATAATTGATGACGTCTGGAGCTTGGGGTAGATAAGACAGTCCGGTCTGCTTTAGATTTGGCTCTGCTAAGAGCAGAACAGGCGAGTGAGGAATGCATTTAGGAACTTTTCCTCTCCCTGATGTGATGCCCCTGATACCCAGAAATAAGCAGGAGGGACAGATCCCAGGAGGGGAGGGCCACATGAGGTAGGACAGCCCCCAGTGAGGGCTGTCCTAACAAACAGAAGATAGGCACGATGGCTGTCACCTGTGTGTCTGCTGTGACAAGAAAGATCCCTAATGAGCGTTCTCCTGAAAGGGCTTGTGCAGTGCGACAGTTGAAACAGCTCTCCGGGCAGTGAACGAATGCTTCCAGCTGAAACGAAATAAATGTTAAGATAGGATCTACTTTGACTTCGAGTGGAAAGAAGACAATTAAAAGGTATCTGTTCATCCAGCTCCTGCTCAACACTGGATAGAAAAAGACAGGGCTCTTGCCAGCACAGGGGTTACCCAGAGGCAGCGCTGGCTGCTAGACTTCGCTGGCACCGGGGACAGTAAGCATGAAACATCGGACGAGCCAGCTCAGGGGCTCTGTGACCTGCAGTTTCCCTCTGACTGGAATTTGTGTCCTTTGCAGTGTTCAGGGTTAGGCGTCTGTCTGCTCCCAGATCCGAATCCTAGTATGTTGAGGTCCAGGTACCTTCTTTTTCTCCAGCTCTCCTTAAATTGTGGGGTGCTCTTCCCACCTCATAGGATAAACCAAATCCTTAGCATCTAAACCAGTGGTTCTCAACCTTTCTAATGCTGTGACCCTGCAATACAGTTCCTTATGTTGTGGTGACCCCAAACCAAAAAATAATATGTTGAGAAATATTTGTCACTAATTCCATTAAGTAACATTTCACCATGGCATAGCATGGGTTTAAATATGTATTTTCTGATGGTTTTAGGTGACCCCTGTGTTTTGGTCGTTTGACCGCCACTGGGGTTGTGACCCACAGGTTGAGAACCGCTGATCTAAACGTACCCATTTCAGTTGAAGTGCTAGTTGTGTTAAAAGTAACTTCCGAGAGGTTGAGTCTGGGTAGAAGTAATTCTCTGAAGACTTCAACGTCACAACCAGCTCTGCTGTCCATCCAGGCAGCCTCTCCATAGGAGTAAAAAGGACGTGGTTTTATTATCAGCTAAGCATTGAGCCAGATGTAACGTGTGGCACAGGCAGATAGCCACAAGATGTTTCTGTGGCCAAGTGGACGTAACCCACTCTGTTCGTGTTTCAAGACTGAAACGCTGAAGTTCTCATGTGTTTTGGTCTGGAAGCTGGACTGCAGTGCAGAGCCAGTCAGAGCGAAATGTAGGGCATCTCCCTGGAAGGAGACGGCAGAGCATCACAGCTCCTGGTGTTCCGTGTCAAGGCATGGTTCCTGGCTGATTAAAAGCCCCATGGAAACCTGAGAGCTGGCGGAGCCAGGACACCTCTCCTGGACCGGCTGATCTCCCAGCCCAGAGCCAGGTGCTCAGGCGTGCCCTCAGAATCTGCGCACACAGGGTGGAGGGCCAACTTCTCCCTGGAAGAGAGGTTGCAGCCCAAGGTCACACAGAGTCTGAAGATGCGTGGAGAGGATCTGACCTGCCTCTCTCTAGTCCTGTGAGCGGTGCTTACAGGTGTGAGGAAGAGTGGACAGCTGCTGGAAGCCCAGGTCTTCCCACACGCGATGCCAGGGATGATTGGGTTTCCCCGTTCAAACTCATGAGCTACTTATTCATGCATTTCCTGTGTGGTGCAGTCTCTACTCGGGGCTGTCCCGTGGATGGCGGTCCTAAGCTTTCCCCCTACATTAGCATGCACCTTCTCGCCTTTGTTATTATTGTCACGTCACTCTAGTGCATCTCCAGCCTTTGGAAACAAAAGACATCATTGTAGTTTCAGTATTTTGTTTTTGGCAGCGGGATGTCCATTTACACCATATGGTAATCATTGACCGCTGAAAATTAAACCAACGTGGGCAGCGGGCTGTATTTCCTTTCCCAGTTGGGCAGTGGGCTGCAGGTCATCTCAGGGAGGGCCTTCGTGGCTGTTCTTTGGTTGCAGAGCCACTGTGGAGGCTGGCCTTGATGGCTAGTGCCCCTGGGTGTCCTCTGGCTCTCAGCAGAGTTAGCAGCGCGGGATTCAAGGTCAGGCAGCTGGATTTGGCTCTTGGTTCCGACGCAGACGCACACGCAGACCTGCTGCAATGCTGGGCAAGGTCTTCACTGTTTCTGCATCCTGGAAGTGGTGGGATTTGGCGAGGAGAAGCTTGCCAGGCAGGTCAGAGGGCTGCTCTGCGGCAGCACTGAGTGGGAGGGGCCACTGGTGGGGGTGGTTGCCCAGCACCTTGGGCTGCTTGCTCAAAGCTGTTTGCCATGCACCGTAGCTGTACCTGTTACTTCTTCCTCAGGCAGCTAAGAAGTGACACTGCGACTACTCCTGAGGGTACCTGGGTACTTCCAACCCTGTGCTTGCCCGGCCCCTCCTGAGACCAGTTTTCTCTGACCCTCCACACTGCACAGCCTGGGCGGGCCTGGCACTCCCAACCACTCACGGTGGGATATTAACGGGTCACCAGGGCCGAGGATGGGGGCTGAGGACTACTGAAGCGGGCTGCCCAGAGCCTCCGAGCTGTGTGTCCTGTGCTTCCACTAGGCAGCCCAGTGTGCCCCTGCCTCTGCCCCGCTGACCTCACCTCGCAGTTGCAGGGAGGGTCGCTCCCCTCGGAGGGGTCCTGGCATGGGACTAAGCCTTCTCAGCATTGCAGAGGCTGCAGAGATTTTCACAGGGCAGACTCGCACCTCACAGGAGGGGCCGGGGAGGGAATGCCCTGGTGCACAGCCTAGCCGGCTTCTGGTGTGCAACCTGGCTTCTGGTGCACACTCAAGTCTGCACCACAAGCTGTCGAGGCGGCCACCTCTGGTTTCCTGGAGGTGCGCAGTGGCTGAGGTCTTCAGTGTCAGGGCACTGTCAGGGCAGGCTCCGTCCGCCCTAGCGTCCCTCTGGCCTTGCCACGCAGCTGAGCCTGTGGGTGCCTTTGCTGCCCTTGCTGAAGTGAAGACCTGGCTTCCTGCTGCCCACACGGAGCAAGCTTGTTTCCTCCTCTTTTTCTTTTTTAAATTTTATTTGCATTTATTTTATAATTAATTTATTCCCGTGCCTTAAGTTTTTGTTTCTTCAGTTTCTTCTGGGATATCTTTTTCTTCTGTGCAACCTCCTCCTCTGGCTTAGGAACAATTTGTTCCTTTTCAGTAAAGATCATCTCAGTATGGCAGGGGGAGCTCATGGGTTAATCTGACTGTGAGCTTTGCAAGTACGGCAGCGCATCTTGGGTGCTTTGTTCACCTGGATATGTTCAATAACCAGAGAATCTACATCGAAACCCTTAAGTTCAGCATTACTCTCTGCATTTTTGAGCATGTACAGTAAAAATTCAGCACTCTTTTTGGGCCACTGACCCTGTGTCCAGCCCCACTGTTTGGCCTGGGCACACCTACCAACTCCACCATTGTAATGTTGGAATGGCACACACTGCTTCCTTAATGTGACATCCTTCAGATACTTGGTGGCCTTTTGGATATGCATACCCTTGATGGCCTGAGCAGTTTCACATGTATTCTTAAAATGAACGCGAAGATTTGAGCCTCTTGATTTGCGTGATATTGTGGGGTTTTCTGGGTCGAGAGAGTAGCGAACCATTTTCACAGGACACCACAGGCTACTTACAGGAAGCCTCTTTTTCTTTTAAATGCAACCAGATTACAGAGTCTCCCTGCCTCAGGCCTTTATGGTCCGAGAGTTCCTGGGGCCCTGCTTCCAGTCAAGGCTCTGCTGCTATCTACCTCCTGGCTGACTCTCCTTGGCCACGCAGTCCTGGAAGCTGCTTAGAAATCTTGGCTGTGGGCTCCCTCCATGAGAGGCCCTGATACTGCCCGTAGTTCAGCAATAGCAAACCTTTTAGAGGTTTGGTGATGACAAACAGCTAGCTCTGGCATTCCTGCTGGAGGTTTGCCACCACTGCCGTATTTAATGGGTCATCTTCATGTTGTCCTTCAAATACTAGAATATGAATTGGGGTTTTTTTTTTTTTTGGTACGGGGAATTGAACTTGGACTTGCCAGGCAGGCCTGGGTTGGGTAGCCTTAACTCAAATGCAAAATCCAGAACCTTTTAAAAGCTGACCTGAAGTTCTAGTGGAAAATTCCACCCTTGACCTCATATGACGGACCGTAGCCAAAGCCCAGGTGTGTCACAAACAGTATATGAAATTACCTTCAGGGTCTCTGTATAACGTCCACAGGACACGATTGGTGTTCAGATGTGGACCCTGTTACCAAGCATGGAATGCACAGGATACAGTTTCAGACATGGGATACAGCTCCGAAGTTCCATCATCTCAAACACTCCTGGCCCTCACCATTTTGCGCAAGTGATACACAACTTGTAATTGCTGGGCTTCTTGCCTGCGGTGCGCTGAGGGTGCTTCCCAGAGTCAGACAGTGCCAGGTCCACCAGAGCCATCAGTGAACCTGCAGAATGACACATGGTGTTCTTATGGCACTGTCACTGCAGTGTGGGCTGTTTTCTTACAAGGGTGCATCTGGAGGTCCAAGGCTACAATGGACTGTCAGCCTCTGGGCTTTCGTATTCATCACTGCCTCATCTGTGCACTGTTCTGATGGTCTCGAGGTGCCTCAGACCCATTTTCAGTCAATTCCTATGAAAGCATGGGAGAACTCATGTACTTGTTCAGACACAAATTTTTTCTTTAGTTTGTTTTTTGGAGACAGGGTCTTGATATGTAGCACAGGCTGGCCTTGAACTTGCAGCGATCCTCCTGCTCCAGCCTCTTGAGTGCCACAGGGACAGGCCCAAAAGACAAGTTTGTTTTATTTATTTTTTATGTATTTAGTACAGGGTCCACAGGGTCTGACTACACAGATCGGGTTCATTGTGATCCTCCTGTTTTCTCCCTCCCAAGCACTGGGATCATAGGTGCACCCCACACACCTAATCTGGGTTTGGTGGCCCTGAGGGTGGGGCCAACATGGCATTCCTCCTGTCCCTGTGCCTTCCTAAGCAGGCACTTTAGTCCACTGAGCTACCTGACCTGCTCCAAAAGACAGCTTTTAATAGCACATGAACACACCCATGCTGGGTAGTTTTGCAGTTCATTCAAGGCGTTTCAGAAATTAGGGGTCAGAACAGCGTGGGCCGGGGCTGGAGGGAAAGAGCTGCTTTCTGGTCACGGTGCTGTAACTCCGCGCAGCCTACAGCTGGTAGGGTTGGTGACACAAGCAGGGAAGGCTTACAGCAGGACCCTTCTTCGTTTGTTTGTCTTTGTGGATATGTGGACATTTCCTTTTGTACTTGTTCTGCCGTCTGTGTTTAGCATAGATGTAATGTTTGTGTCTCCAAACTTTCAGACCAACAGTAGGGGCAGATTTATAAACTTCATTCAGGGAAGAAGCTAGTGGAGGCAAACTTACTCGTCCCCCTGGTCATTTTTAAGACCAACTCGGCCCTTGCCTGGTATTTCTGCGATAAGTAGGTTAAGTTTTGCTTCTGTACTTATTGGTGAATCACTTGTTTTATTTATTTTTGAGACAGGGTCTCGCTAGTTTGGAATGCTCTTGCATTCATTGTGCACCTAGGCTGGCCTTGAACTTGCAGTGATCCTCTTGCCTCGGCCTCAGAGTTAAGATTACAAGGATGCATCCCCTGCCTAGCAAACCTCGTGCATTCTTGACCACGGATAGGTGTGGGAATTGCTTTTCAGAGGAAACAAAATCTTCTTTTTTTAAAAAAAAAACTTTTTGTGCCAGGCGTGGTGGCGCATGCCTGTAATCCCAGCACTTGGGAGGCTGAGGCAGGAGGATTGGTGCGAGTTTGGCACAAGCCCGGGCTACAAAAGTGAGCTCAAGGCCAGCCTGAACTGCATAAGGAGACCCTGTCTCAAAAAGACAAAAAACAAACAAAAAACAAAACAAAACAAAAAACGCCTTTTTTGTCCTTTCTCTAAAGAGATGGCCTGCGGGACCTTGAGGGCTGGTGCCTCAGGGAAAGGTGGGTTGGTGCATGTGCCAGGTGTCACCGTTGCCCGTGTGGTCTTGCATATCAATTTGAGACAGTGGGCAGGAGAACTCGGCTCTTATTTTCTGCAGGTAGGGCGAGAAGGTGTCCTGTGGCTTATTAGGAACAGGAATTAGTATGAATAGGTTCCAGAGCCTGACTGATCTGCTGAAATCCCGAGAGAGCTTAGGAGATGCACATTCCTGAATCGTGCCCAGGCATGGAATTGGAGCCCCTCGGTATGGGGTGGGGCCTGGGCCCTATATTTAGAAGCTTCCAGCCAGCCTGACTTCCATCTGTATGCCAGCCCTGGAATATCACGCCAGTTTTGGTAGGTGACCAGCTACCTGCCCTTGTTGCTCTGGCTTGGTGGGTCGGGATGTGCCCTAAGCTCTTAATTCCGGGGTGCAGCGATCTTGCCATGGTACGATGTTAGGACAAAGATGGAGGAGATGCCTGGAGCACAGAGCCAGTGTGAGCTCTTCCCACACCTTGGAGCTTCCTGCTTGGGAAGCCAGGAGGATGAGTGCCGCAGTGACCTGGGCCCCACGAGCCGCCTGCTCGAGCCTTCCTCACAGGGGATGCATTGCAAATCCAGTCTTAGCAGTTCGTGAGATGCACACGCATGTAGCCCATTGTGTGATGTGGCTTTTGTCCGGTGTGGCTTCACTGGCGACATCCGTTGCCTGACACACACATAGCTCTCCTCTCTGCCTGGGCCTTATTCACCTGCTCACTTGGCCTGCTGGGTTCATAGCGTTGTGGGCAGCCCTGCTCTGGTTAGTGACTCACAGAGAAACGAGAGAAAGAAAGTGGGAAACCTCCGGAGATGGCAGAAAACTCGAGAAGCAAAGCTAAAAGCAGTCACTGGATAGTGTGCGTGTGGCTCTCCCCGCTTCCTCAGCGAGGATGCCTCGGGCCGCTAATCCTGGCATTGCCTGCCAGGTCTCCTGTCCCTTCAGCCTGTGTGCAAGTGATCTTCCACCGTCGCTGGCTAGAGTTGCACGCAAATGGGACAACTGGAGAGACTGCGGGGAAGGTGACTCCGACTGGCAAGAAAAAAGGTTTTAACTTCGCGATGATTCTGTCATAGCGATGTTGTAAGACGCTATTTTGCCCCATTTCTCATTTGATTGCTTTAGAATGTGTGTATAGAAGCGTACAAGTTAAATGCGGAAAATTTAGATTTTTGCGGCCGCATTTACATGTTGTGAACACATTTATTGGACTTCCATTGCAAGCTCTGATTTACTCTTGATGCTTCGAAGGGAGGCAGTTGTGCCGCAGTTTGATGGACTTTGGGGCCACTGTTTGGAAAGTTAAACAACAGTTTTATCTTTCCAAGGGAAAGCAAATTTGTGTCACTTTGGAAATGATGTATTTGTGTTATTGGGTCACTCGTGACTTAATTCATAACGCAGAAAAAGTCACTGTCAGGAACAGTGCTGTAGCTGCTACTTCCTGTCCAAATTTTTCCTGGTGAGAGGAATGTGGGTCCCAGCTAGAACTTGACCTTTTATGGGCTTTCCTAGACATTTGCTCCTAAGTTGCACTTAATTGGGATTCTTTGGGGGTAACAGCTGGTGTTGGGGGGGAAGGGGGACCTTGTTTGAGTTCATGATTGGCACTCACATTTCTGGGCTCTGTCGCCTCCTTTCCACAGGATGTGTACACCGGCAGATGCGTCCTGGGTAGCTCTCCTGCTTGGGGCTCTGTCTTATGACCAATAAATCCTTACTGTACATCTGCCCGTGCCGCGCGCGCGCTGTACTGAAAGCTGGTGTGGATCATGCATAAAGGAAACATGGCCCAGTCCAACAGTGAGATCATGAGAGGGAACGGTTTCAAGGTGATGTGGGCCCATGAGTCATCCAGGGTAAATGGCTTGGGAAGGGTTCTTTACTGAGGGATGTGGGGTCAGCTGTGGGCGAGATCCGCTTGGTCGGGAGACCTGAAGGCTTCCTGGAGGAAGAGGGATGGGTTATGAAGCAGGAAAAGCAAAGTGAAGAAAAACGCTCTGGATTCTTGCTCGGGATTCTCCTGGAGAATGGATGAATATAGGCTGACTGTTGAGCCCCAGGCTTTCGGTGAGGCTGGAAGGAAAGAGCTTTTGACAAGCGGACAGCTCTTGGCAGCACGTCTGAAAACCAGCCAGAAGATTGCATGGTCCTGGGCATCTCCAAGCTCAATCAGGCAGCAGCGTGTGGTGCTGTCCTCCTTGGAGAAGCAAAATGTATGTCACTAGTGCGTCCCTATCTGGTTACAGTTCTGTGTTGTGTCCTGAAGAAGAGAAATGCACCTTTGGTTGATTTCACTATGTGAACATCATAGTCTGTCTCCATAAGTGAATGTGGTGCAGTGACCACGCGGCGGCCTCCGACAGACCACCACTGCATACATATGTGGTCCTGAAAGACCATTATGCGCCTCAGGACCACACATTCACATAAGCCTTGGAAAACGTTAGGTTTTCAATCTGAGACCAGAAAAGCATAGCCCTGGGGATAAACACCTAATGAGGCCCGTCACTGTCCCCTACATATTTGCGGATATAATTTGACTTGGACTGATGACATAATAAACATGAGACTAGATAATTACATAATTAGGCAACCAAAACATGTGTCATAGCCCCAGGACACCAGAACAAGCCCCTGAGGCCCGGTGGCTGCAGACGTGACTGCTGTGTGCTGGCTCCTCTGGGCTTGTGCTGGAAGGACCAGCTGCATGTGGTTTCAGGCCCTGGAATTTTGAAACCAAACATTGACAAGTGGCTTGCCTGCGTCTGGTGGTTTTGGTTGAAATGCTGAAGTAATCTTTTGAGCTCAGCAAATACATACATGTCCAGCTTTCTTTAGTCTTCCCCACTGGGAAAATGTTTTAGGGAACAAAGGGAAAATAGGCATCTATTCTTCCAAATCACTAACTTTCTCCAAATAAGGGAGAACTGTCCAAAAATAGAAGACTGGAAGTTTGTACAGATTTAGTCCTACGTTGCTGCTCAACTGTAGCATTTGTGTTTCCTGGATTTTGTCTTTCTTAGACAACTTGTGAAGGGCAGGTCTGGGGCTATAGCTCAGTAGCACGAGCCCCTGCCTGGCAAGCTCAAGGTCCAGAGTTCAATTCCCAGTACGAAACACAGCAAAAGGACAAAACCAAACCTTGTTTGCCGGGGGTGGTGGTGCACACTTGTAAGTCCCCGTGATTGGGAGGCAACAGTACCTGGATTCTTGTTAATCTGCCAAGAACAGAAATTTATTCTCACTTCTGGAGTCTGGTTTGAGTTGTGGCATTGGGGGAAGACCTTTTACAGCCATCAGAGCACACCTTCCTGCAAGACCTGGGTGCAGGGACACTAATGGAGCCACGATGGCGGAGCCTACGTGATGTAAGCACTTCCTGGGTCATTGTGCTGGCGCTTTGTTTTCCAACACCTGAATTTTAGGGAGTGTATTCAGAACATAGCAGCGACTTAGTGTAACATTGGGAAAAAGAAGTAGCTCGGTCTTAGAAGATTTCAAGTGCTTGCACAGTCATGCTGTAGAGCTGGGGAGGCAAGAGCGACCTCTGTGTGCGTTCTTTCACTCACTTATTTGTTACAGGGTCTTGATATGCAATTCAGGCTTATAGTGATTCTCCTGTCTCAGCCTACCCAGTGCTGGGATTATAGTTGTGTGCTGTGTTGGGACCCTGCATAGCACGCTGGGGGTTGGGGACCGATACAGCATGTGCTACCGGGGACCGAACTGGGGACCTTGTGCTGGCCTAGCAGGCAAGACCACTGAGATATATTGTCCTAGCTTCTGACTACATTTTATAAAGTGACTATCCTGCATAAAAATGAGGAAGAAGCCTTAACCTTTACACTTAATAGATATTCTTACATTTCTGCAGGGCTCGCGCTTCTTGTAAGGATGATCTCACTGGTGTGCCTGCTCATTTCTTGGCCATGTGGAAACGGCTTTGATCCGGATCCCTCGTGCAGCCCCTGGTGCCTCTGTACTGATGCAGTATGGGGAGTGGTGGTGGTGATGGTGGGGGTGGGGGTTCAAGTAGGGTTAGGGGTAATGTAAAGCGCCATGTCCAGTACGAATTCTTGTTCTCTAAAACCCAAGAATGAATGCTAGGAACAGCAGAGGTGTTATGGTTTGTGTGTATTTACCGCCCCCCAAGCCTCATGGTGTTATAAGGTGAACTTCTAGAGTTTGTGGTTGACTCCTGGTTCAGTGCTGGGATTATGAGTATGAGTGCTTCTGGGATCATGAGTGCGAGTGCCGCTGGGATTGTGGCTGTAAGTGCCACACCCAGCCTCGGGCAGATAGCCTGCGTGCAACACAAGGGAGACAAGGACCTGTTGTCTGTAGCCATAGTTGCTGCTGCTCCTCCCATTTTCTCTTGCTGTTTTCCACTGCTATGAACAGCTGGCCTCTGCCATGGGCCAGTCTGCCTTGCACCCAGCCAAGTGTGGACTAAAATCTCCACAAACTGTGAGCTAAGTAAAACCTATCTTTTGCTTAATTTTGATGTTGGGTACTTTGTCTCAGCAATGAGAGAAAAGTAACAGAGACAGGAGGTGAAGAGCAGAATATATTCCTTAGGGAGAAAAGCTTCTGTCTCAGAGAGAGACCAAAGGGGTCTGGAGGGGGTTGTGGAGGATCCTGTCTTTCAAAGGGATTTTACTAGAGCAAAGCTATGAGGTGAGGCAGGTCCCAGGTGGGGAAAATTGAAAAATTGCAAGGTGGGCATAAGATGAGACAGAACTATGGTCAGCCAATAAGATGGCCAGCGTCATTGCTCCGGTAATACTGATTAAATGGGGATCACACGGAAAGCAAGTCAGTTAGCAAGTAGGTAGGAAACAGCAGGGCTTTCCCAAGGGGTGGGTACCTATTTAGAGTATCACTTTATCCTTGGGGGACATGGGCACATGGGTTTCACCTTTTTTTCTTAATGTATTTGGTACAGGGTCTCACTATGCAGCTTGGACTCATAGTGATCCTCCTGTTTCAGCTTCCTTGGAGCTAGGATTACAAGCATGTGCCACTACACTGGGTCTTCATGGCCAGCTCAGTGCACTCAGGGGTAGCGTTGGGGCCAGTGCAGCTTGCGGTGTTGGGGATCAAACGCCGGTCCCTGCGCTTGCCTAAGCAGGTGCCTCGTCCACTGAGCCATCATGCCGGCTCTGTTTCATCTTCTTTACTTCAGTGGCTGTTTTCTTAGAAATTGCAGGTGTGTGACTTCCAAGGTCTTCTATGGCCTTGTCTCCTGGACTTGTCGCGGGTGTGCTGGAGGTCTGAGTTTGCCTTTTGTTCCTTCTTTTTGTCATTCTTTTGCAGGGATGGTAGAAGGACAGAGTGCGGGTCCCCAAGGCTTTCCAGAGTGTGGGAGGGCAGGAGGTCGGGGTCACCAAAAACCCCGCTCTGTGGGGCGCAATGTGGCTTCTCCTGCATTAAGGAGAGGGCATGAGGTGCGGGTCAAGAAGGGTCTGACGGTGATCAGTGCTGGCCGAGGCTGTGCAAGACCCTGTCCATGGTGGATTGACGCAGGGTAGTGCCCGGCAAGGATCCGGCAGGTCGCTGTGGTAGTCAGGAAACTCTGGTGATCTTCAGTGTGAGGAGGGGCAGCTGACTCAGCCAACTAGGGCGGGAAGGCTGGGGGGGCTGTTTCATCTTTGTCCTAAGGTCTGGCCCTCAGTGGACAGGCGTGTGTCACACACCCCCTGCCCCCAGGTGCAGTGTATCTTGCCATCCACACTGGCTCCTTCAAAGGCCTAGCTCTGCCTCACTGCCAAGAGTATTTCTAGCTAAGTTAGCTGTTGATAATATGAGTCTTCACTTTTTAGTGTTTTGAGGTCTGGTGCCTTAGGAACCAAGAAATGGCAGTCTATGTTTTATGGAGCTGTGACTGGATCCTTGGGATCTTTCAGTTAGCTTGAATACTCATGTTTACAACTAGCAGTTGGCCATGAGTAATTTAAGATTCTGGGCGTAAGCTCTAGAATACGTCTCTGTTGGGTTTGTTGCTTCCGTCAAACTTGCTGACCCCGGGCATCTCTTGCCTAAGTAGCACTGGGGTGGAGAGCGCTGTGCTGTTCCTGAGAGCCAAGGAGCTCTTGAGCAGCTGTGTTTGACCTAATTCCCAAGGCGGGCCACAGCTGTGTCACTTGGCCTGTGTTTTCAGATAGATCCCAGATAGAGAGGCAGCTGTAGTGATGAATAGCGCAGTTCTGGGACAGGGAGGTGGGCTTCTCCACCTGGCAGGGCGAGACTAAATGCGTGTGTGAGTGGCCCACATCCCCCCTGCAGGTTCCTTCAGACGTTGTCACTGTCATCGGCCATAGGGACCTAGGAGGGGCTCTTTCTTTTCACATTCTCTCTGCACCATTTGTGTGAAATCAACCCCAAGACCCAGCAGCCCTCTGCATTGCTATGTCCTGTGTCCTGGAGAAGCAGTCCCTTTGGGTGTGAAACTTGGTGGTACTTGCTGGGAAACAGAGGACTGTCACTGGGCCAGGTGGCTGGCGGTGGCGGTGCTAACCTCTGGGGCAGAACTCTACAGCTAGTCTTGGTGCTAGCAGGTCGTGGGTATTGGCAATTCTTGTTCAATCCTCTGGACTACCCATGGATTGTGCCACCTGCCTGCTTACAGCGTCCCCCTCACAGATCCCGAGGTGTTTCCCGCTTTAGAGACGGCAAGGGTGTTCCTCCAGTGGCTCTGCCTCTATGTAACCTCTCTGCAGCAAGCAGCAGGTCTGCTGCAGGGCATTCTGCTTGCTGCCCCACCTGGGGTCTGGCCCTGGGTATTGGAAGCTTGAATAACTTGAGACATTTGCCTACATTCTCTTCACTCCTGAAAGAAGTGAGTCAGGTTCATTCTTGTTCTCCGCCCCCCCCCTCCCCCCCGTCTGACTCTGTCTTTGTCTCTGTCTCTGTCTGTCTGACTGACTGTCTGTCTGTCTTCACTTTTAAAGAAGCAACATTTCACATGGAGCAAAACTTTCCGAGACTAGAAAGGGGCATGCAGGGAGAAGCCTGTCTCCTCCCACCCCTGTCTGCTATGCTAGGTCCAGGGTCTTCCTGAAGCCGCCACTGCTGGTGGTGAATTGTGTTAGCCTGGAAAGGGTGTGTGTCTGCGTGCATAGAGATACACACAGCTTTGTTTATCCTCCCATCTCCCCTTTCTTTTGGTACTGGGGATTGAACCCAGGGCTTTTGTATCGACTTTCATCCCCAGCTCTTTTTAAAACTTTGAGACAGAGTTTCAGTCAGTTGCTATATTGCCTAGGCTGGGGTTGAACTTCAGATCTTTCTACCTCATCTTCCCAGGGGATTGGGGTTAAAGGCAAGCACCACCGTGTCCAGATAAACCTCGTTCATGTTAACCGCAGGACTAACTCTGCTGCGTCTTTTCACCGGCATGTAGGTCTTTCCCAGTCTTGCTGCTTCGCTTGGCGCTGCTCCCGGGCAGCCCGCTTGTGGGCTGATGTACACCTGAGTACGCGTGACGCAGATCCCTGAGACGCTTGAGTCTGACAGTGTGCTTGTCTTTGATTGGACATTCTCTAAATTGTCCTCAAAGGAGTTCTTGCCAATGGTAGTTCTCTAATCAGTAAATGTGTCCATGCTCACATTGCTCCAAACCCGTGCCTGCAGTGTGCTTAGCGTCGCGGTTGATATCCGCCACTCTGCGCGGTTAACGTGGAACTCCATATCCTGTATATGTGTGAGGCTGAAGGCCTTCGTAACTTCTCTCCTGCCCGCTCGCTCTTTGTGTCCTATGCTTATTTTTCCCATTGTGTCCCTTGGGCCTTTTTCTTGTTGATTTCTATTTTCTTTCTGTACAGTATGGAAAATGAGCACTCTGTTCTGTGATCTAGTGCTTCCTTCTATTTTGTCTTTGGCTGTGTTGGCTTTTTTGCTGCAGCCAAAGCTAATTTTCTTCCTGCAGCCAAATGTACTCTCACAACTGTAGACTTCATAGCATGCTCCGTGACACCCCTTTCTGGCCCTGTCCAGTTCATCGGAATGTTTGTTCTTCGTGCCTAATTGTTTTAAACTTGCGGCACAGGCGCATGCTTCTCTGTCTTCCCGTTGGCCTCTGTGTCACCAATCTGCTGCCGAATTCCCCTTGGGTGTTCTCGTCTAAGCTGTTTGCGTGCCATGTGTTCCCATATCCATTGGCCCATTCTCACTCCCTGGGAGTTCCAGGTATTTTGCTGAGGACGAGGTGCACAGTGGGGAGCAGGGGGCATCTGCCTTGCCTTCATGGATCTCCTGGAAAGCGGGGCCCGGCTTGTGCTGACAAGGGATTCGGAGAGTGGGGGGAGCCTAGGATGGGTGCTGTGCCAGGGACCTGGACTGCGGTTGTGGTATAGAGTCGGGTGGCCAGAGGGTCATCAGGGAGGGCTTCCATGAGGGAGTGTGTATGAGAGATCCTACAACCCCCTTGGGAATTAGCTGGCTCTCTCTTGGGGGTAGGTGGCAGGGTATCAGTGGAGCGAGGTGAGAGAGCATTCCCCACAGAGAGAGCCGCCCGGTGAGGCCCTGAGGTGCCTGGGAACTTGTGCTATTTGAGAAGGTTACAGAGGCGGCATGGCTGGCGCAAGCCACAAAGAGAGGAGCCTCAGGAGGGGGCTCGGAGAGTCCGGTTGTTTGGGAAGCGTCTCCGTGTTGCAGATTCGGCTGTCTGCCCTGTGATTCTTTGTTTTTGTGCTTTGTCTTTTAGGTATGTGCTTGTAACATTCTAGTAGCCCTCTGGCAGGTTTGTTCACTGGACTTTGCCGTGGCTGTTGGTTGTTTGCGTGGTTCTCTCTCTCTCTCTCTCTCTCTCTCTCTCTCTCTTTCTTTCTTTCGCAGGACCGGGGTTCAAACTCATGACCTTGCCTTTGCCAGGCAGGCACTTGTGCCATGGAGCTATCTCCCCAGCCCCTTCTGTTTCATCTTTTATTGATTATGAATTGTTTTAGGAAAAACAGCACCAAGGGCTGCCAAAGGGTGTCTCCCATGCTGGCGTGCAGTTGGTCTCCTAGGCAGCCAGGGTGCTCCCTAATGAACACATCCAGCGACATCTTCAGTACCACCTCCTGGTGACAGGTGCTAGCTGCTGAGAAGAGACAGGTGGCAGAGACCACCAAGCCACCTTAGCATCCGTGGCCCAAAGCGTGGTCTGTCGGCCACAAATGTCTGTCTCTGTGCCAGGGGGTGCACATTGTCACCATGCTGCCTCCTGTGTGACAGTTGTGACCTGGAATAATTATTATCCATTATGAAGATTTGTGCTCTTTCACCTTGCCCCTAGATGTCTATGGTACAGGGACATTTGATCAAAGGTTGTAGCTATTGATCTGCTGCTTTGGGGACATGTCAGGCCATCTTCTTACTGACTGGGGTTCTAATCCTTGACCCTGTGGAAGGATCCTGATGCCTCTGTTCTAAGTAAGGCATGCCTTTTATCCCTGTAAAACTAGACTTTGGAAAAGCAACATGATTTGAGTATGTTAATGTGCCTTCCAGCTTTCTCCAGCGGTCTGTACATCCTGAGCTGTATTTTCCCCTTGCAACAAGTAGGTTCAATGACAGTGTGTGCAGAAATGTATTGATTAGCTCCGCTGTGGGTCATGTATGCTGGTAGTCCAGCAAGCGGACTGGCAGGCATTGGGCTGCGGGAGGAGCGGCTGCCACTCACCCAACCCTCCCCATCTCACCTCTGAAGGAGCTGGTGTGCTGGGGCTTGTGCTAGCCAACAGGGAAGGCAGGCAGTGAGGACATGCAGCGGGGCCAGAGTGCTTCCTCAGAGCTGGCGCAGGCCAGCCTGCCTGTGACCGGCAGGCTCCCCTGAGGATGTCTGCCAGTGAGCCCTTACTTGCCACTTTGGGAGGAGCCCACAGCACAGTCTAGTCCGTGGTGGTGGCTTCACAGGAAGCAGGGGTCCTGAGGAACGGGTAGACGCGCCTCTGCACGTGGCGCATTTGGCAGGGTATTTAAACAGAGGTTCTTACGCTTTTCCCTGTGGGAGCATGCACATCTCTGCAAGGTGAAGATGACCCCGTCTGCAAAGCTCTGTCTCAGCAAGGTGCTTTCTGATCTAGATTCCATCCCGTCTCCTGCCCCTCTGGAGGTGGATGTGCAGTTTTGTGTATGAAGATTTGCTGTAAACGTATGTCATTCTAAGCATTAATGCATTAGCAATTTCCTCACCTCTAAGTACTCAAGTGTTTATTACTTGTCCTATATATAGCCTAGCATGTCATGCATCAGTCCCTTAGTGTTGCCAGGGTCGCAGATCTAAGAAAGAAGCTGAGTCAGAACGGACCAGCATCAGCAGAGTGAGGATGAATACAAGGCCACTGGGAATACACTCATTGCTGTAGATGGTGCCCTGGCCAGTTGTGGTGGTCAGTAGTAGGGTCAGTTCCCTCCACCCTACTGATCTCCCCTGTGCGTGGTCTCCGTGAATCAGGCAGGTGCTCAGGAGACTCCAGGAAACTGCAGCGATGAAAGCCCCCTGCTTGGTCAGACCTAGACGTGGTATCTGTCCAGTGGCTACAGTGCCAATGCATGTGGGACTTACATGGAAGCCCAATTTTCTCCTCATAAATTTTTACTTTGGTGGATAGGATTATACGATACCATGATGAATTAGATCTAGCTGTTTGTGATGTGACATTTCTTTTAATTTTTTTCAAATCTAATCAGGAAAAATACAGATGATGTACATGGTTATGAATATATATGTATATGCATACATGATGTCATTGGACAACATTAGAATGAAGGCTAGTAGAAGCCTGGTCCTGGCGCTATCGCTTTCCGTCTTGCCAATGTGGCAGGCATTGCTAGAAGATTGTGATTCTTTCCCAGCTATCCTAGGAGAGGTGCCACTGCCAATTGATTTGGATTCTCATGGAAGACAAGATATGATTGGCTTCTTGGACTCAGGCTAGTCCTTAGACTCAGAACATTTGACTACTCTATCACACTTCCTTAGGAATTGAGTCAGCATGCCACCAGCCCCTGGAAATTCACAGTGAGAATGCAGGTATATTCTAGGGAGTGACCTGACTGTAAGTCTCTGGCTAGGGTTGACTTTCTCTCTTGGGATGTACATTGTCCTCTGGGACCAGTGGCATTTTAGCCTTGATTTAGTGAACTTGTAATCTCAGAAGTTGGTATGGGATGGAGGGAGGGGCCCTTGATGAAGAGGCGAGAAAGTAGTACAGAATCTCTTTGCCAGCTGCCTCTGGCTTAACTGAGGTTGAGGTTTTTCTAGGGTTAGAACTCTCTGGGTGAGGCAGCAGCCCTGGTACCAAGCCAGGCAGGATGCCAGGGACAGGGACTAGATTGTGGACATGGGCAGGGCCACCTTGGTAGT
The DNA here is from genome assembly GCA_004027025.1 of Myocastor coypus. Classification (NCBI taxonomy): domain Eukaryota; kingdom Metazoa; phylum Chordata; class Mammalia; order Rodentia; family Myocastoridae; genus Myocastor; species Myocastor coypus. Next base: position 7,317 of record PVJA010020379.1, on the reverse strand, counting down.
CTCTGCTCCACTCAGTTCAACTGTGCTCACATTGGACAGAGATTCCCAAAGAAGCTGACATATGCTAGGCACGAGGCCATCCGTCTCAGGCCTGTCATTTCCTTTGGACCTCTGCTCCCTCGTGCCTTCCATCCCAGGTCTCTGGGCCTCTCATAAACTTGCTTCTTTCCACTGATCAGAGGAATTTCACATCTTAGATTTTAGCATCTAATTAATGCCTCATGAAAGCTTGAGGTTGGGTAACTTGCTGTTTTAGACTACTGGCGTTAAAATTTGAAAGGAAGATAAAACTGTCCCTTCCTCTTGCATGTCTTCCCCTTTCTTTGCTTAAACATGTTGTGTGGGTTCCGGTCATTGAATAAGACACACTGGGACCTTGGCTAGAGTATAGTCCTGGCTGCAGATCAGTAAAAACAGCCAAGCAGGGTGGCACGTTTTTTCTGTTAGACCCCTAACCTGAAGGATGGTAGGATGATGTTTGTGCTCAGGCACTGGGGCACAGGACAGTGCTGCCTGTCCTCCTCTGTGATGGAGCATCTCCATGGAAACCTTTTTTCTTTCTCCCTTCTTCCCCCATCCTCTTGAGGCCCTTGGCTGTGGCCTCCTGGATCACCACAAGAATGGTGTTCTTGGTCTTCGTGAGACAGAGTCTCACTGTGCAGTTCAGGCTGGCTTGGAGCTCACTCTATTCCAGGCTGTTCTGGGACTTACAATAATCCTCCTGCCTCAGCTTTCTGAGTGCTAGGATTACAGGCGTGTGCCACCAGGCCTGGCACAGCAGCGATTATTGACCACCCTGCTTCTACTCAGCATTGATGACACCACTCTTCTGAAAGAGAGCTGGCATGCAAAGTAGCACGGGACAGAGGTACACGCCTTACATTCGTTCAAAGAGGAGCTTGAGGCAAGCGTAGGCCTTTCTTTGTATCCTTACTACCTGGTGCTCAGCAAATAGCCAAAGCACACATGAATGAGTATTATAGCAAGTTCTGTTCTGAAGGAAGCAGCCTGTAAAATCAAGGCTATTTCTGTCTTCTAGAAATTAGCCCAAGGAAACAAAGCCAGGTTCTGGGTCTGGTGATTTTGGTGCGTACTGCAGCAGATGGCTGGGCTGTTCAGAAAGTACGTTCCTGGTGACTTAGCATTCGTGCTCTGGGCCCCACTTCCTGGCTTATGCTCCAGTGAGCCAGGGATGTGTCATGTGCTGGTCAGTGTTAAAGGGGTCTGGTGTCGGGAAGGGCTTTACCTTGAAGCTGTCGATCAACAACTGGAGCTGTTGGACAGCCTGTATCAGTTTCACATTCTTTTTTTTTTTTTTTTTTGAGATATGGTCTCACTAGGGCATGACTTGAGCTCACTTTGTAGCCCAGGGTGGTCTCGAACTTGCAATGATCCTTCTATCTGAGCCCTCTGAGAGCTGGGATTATAGGCATACACCCCCATGGCCAGCTTGCTAATGTTACATTCTTAAAGTGGGCTTTCTAACCAGTAGCAATATCCAAAAGACCCTCCCTTGAATGCAAGAGAAAACATTGAGCCAAATTACAGATAGAAAAAAAAAAAGCACAGATGCTCGTGCTCTCTGCTTTCTCCTCTTTCGGTCCCACAGCTCTTCTGATACCAGATGTGTGGAGTTTCCCCTCGCGCCAAGCGATTTTCTAGCAGATTGTCCCACAGACGGTAGCTGGCTGCTGCCCAATTTCGCTCATTTCTGACACCATGGGCTTGGAGGTAGTGTCAGGTCATGGAGGTCGAGGTTTCAGTCCCAGAAGGGTGCTTGGGAGGGGAGAGGTGCTCAAGGCGAGCCAGTCTCTCAGGGCCAGTGATGCCATGAACCGCATCTAAGCCTCCACCAAACCCCAGAGGGATAGGTTTAGGGAGCTTCTGCTTTGCTGAACATGTAGAGGGACCAGGCGGTGCTGGCTGGGCTGGTGTGGAGGCCCCATGCCTACCCGTCTCTGGTGTCTTTAAGTGTGTGTGGGGGATAGCCTTATGGAGCTTGCCCCCAACCTGTGGGACTGATCCCCTCTGTAGATAGAGCTCACTTGAATGAGTCAAAGGACCTCTGAGATCTGGGAAGTCACGTACAGAGCTGCATGGTGTGAAATCCTCACACAGTTTGATGACCAAAGTGTAATACTGAGTGTATAAAAGGATAGGAAAAACACCATGTCTGTCTGTCTGTCTGTCTGTCTGTCTGTCTGTCTGTCTCTCTGTCTGTCTGACTTTTTTGGTTCTGGGGGTTAGATTCCGGACCTTGTGCTTGCCAGGCAGGGACTTATACCATGGAGCTACATCCCCAGCCAGTATTTCTGCTTTTTACAGAACCGTCGTTTCTTTGTCTCCATTTTCAAACCCAGCACATGACCACTAGGAACTATTGAAGTCAACAGTTCCTAACCACAGAGTCCTGACTCGCTAATGTGTCATGACTGATCATGAGCTGTGTTGAAGTAATTTGCTGCTAATTACCAGTGAAGGCACTAGACTTTGCAGATGAGTGACTAGAAAATTGGGAGCAGTTCCTATAATAAGACCGCCTCTGCTTTGTATGCATTTAGGCATGCTTTATTGGGCAGGGCAGAGGGGCAGACACCCAGTGAGCTGCTGCTGGGGGTATGTATGTGGCTGGGGTGCTGGCAGGAGCTGGGGTTCTATGCGGCTTGTTACCTGTAGCGTGGTGCCTGTGTGTTAGGGGCTCATTTAAGGACTCCTGGACCTCAGTGATGAGCAATGAATACAAAGAACCAGGACCTGTGCTGTAAAAAAATTACTAGGTGTTCTGACTGGAGAGTCACTGGGGGAATCCTTAGAGTCAGCTCCACAGGGAAAGTTGTGGGAAGAGGAGGAGGCCAGGATTGGGGATACCAAGAGCCTGGGTGTTGGAAGGGGTGGCCTCCAGGAGAAGAACTGGACCTATTTCGGTATCCAGGCAGCAGCACCTGCTGCGAGTGAGATGTGGCTGACCACAGGCCATCTCTGGAGCCGTGATGCATCTCTACAGGTGGGTCCCAGTCACCTTGGCTTTATGAAGGTGCAGAGACCAACACGCCCAGCCCCGAAGGCTTGATGCCGCCTTAGCAGCTGAGGTCCCTGAGCTCCCAAGGGACTCTGATGTGTTTGTAGAATATGCGGGAGTTGGCCCCACAGTGCCCATAGGTGGGGAGGGAGCGAGAAGAACCGGGACCTCCTCACCCATCCTCCCATGGCCCTATGCGTTTGTGTGGGATAAGGCTGCCCAAGAAGGGAAGTCTGAAGCTCTTGCTGTGCTGTCCCGATGAACATCCAAGTGTTTTGTCCAGCTCTGCCCACTGCAGCTATCTTTTCCTGATGTTCTCTCGATACTGAGCTCTGAAGCCCCCCCCCCCCCAACAGCCTGGCCTCTGGAGGGCTTAGCTTCTGTTAGGCAGAAGCTGGGAGTTCACGGCTTTTCCCTTTGTTTTCCCCAGTCTTTGTAGCAGAAGTGCCTGTGTGTACCTTTGAGTATACTGCCTGTTGTGTTCAAATCTATTGCCTTCCCAGTTGGAAAACCAAGGAGAGCCCGGAAGGTTTGTTCTCATTTAAATCACAGAAGGGGTATGGGTCAACAGAGGCAGGAGGCTTAGTCCTGCTCATGGTTCTGCTACTAACTTGTTTTTTTTTTTTGTCTTTTTGAGACAGGGTCTCATTATGCAGTTCAGGCTGGCCTTGAGCTCACTTTTGTAGCCCAGGCTGGTCTCGAACTCGCACCGATCCTCCTGCCTCAGCCTCCCGAGTGCTGGGATTACAGGCGTGCGCCACCACGCCCGGCTACTAACTTGTGATAACAGACAGTGCATTGGAAATCTCAGGATTCTGTTGCCCTATGTAAAAAAAATGAACAGGACTTGATTTGCTACCATTTTAAAAACATTGTATTCTAAGATACATCTGCAGTTTTTACTATCAGATCAGACACTTTTAGCTCTCTCTGCTATAAAAGGGTCAGATTAGAGGCCATAAAGAGTTTAAAGACATGCAAAAGTGCTCCTAGCTGAAACACATATTGTCCTTAAGCTAATATGTAAATGTGCACTGACCTAAACACGAAGTAACCCTTCAAGTCAGACATGGCATAATTAATTATTATTATTATTATTATTATTATTATTATTTAAACATTCTTTCTTTTCCCCTTGTTTCAGAACTTTTGTTGTTTATTTATTTATTTTTATGGCCAGCTCAGCCTGCCCTGAGGGCAGGGCTGGCGCAATATGTGGTGCTGGGGATCGAACTGAGGTCCCTGCAGCCGCCTGCGGACACTTTAGACCACTGAGCCATCCTGCCGGGCCCAATTAATTATTAAATGAATGGAAAACATCTGCATTTTCCAAACTCTTTGGTGGATCATCAGTTCTATAGGAAGGTAATAGGTTTTCCTCGACAGATGGGTCTCTAGGATAGTTGAGTTTAGGAACTGCTGAATCAAAGGAAAATTAAACAGATTGTTTATCAAGGGTCCTCTCTGAGCCTTTACAATTAATCTTCACACATTTGGTCTGCTAGATTGCCTCAGTTAGGGCTCACTAGAGGAGTAAATTTAATATTCTATATGAGATGTATTGGATTTATAGGGTAAGTTTACAGTGCTCACCTGTAGGGTCAGGGGCAGAACATCATCTGGGTGCTGGGGAGCCCGAGGATCCAGTCACAAGTCAGAGACCTGCAGTTCTTTGCGGGTTCCTGTACACGTGCATATTGGGGAGCTGAAGAGTCTGTGCTTACGTCTGGAGACATACATCCCAAGCCAGTGGCCAAGGCGGCAGCGCCTCTGGAGAGGCAGAAGCGAGCCGGTCTTTTTCTTTCCCTCTTTGTTCCTACTGGTTGGTGTCCCCCACACCCACAATGCATCCTCAGTCCCCCTCTGCAGTCAGTCTGTCATGCAGACACACCCAGAACTTGTCCTCTTGCTAGACTTTGTGTAGGTGGATACCCGTGTGTTCTTCCCATGTTAATCATGGACTAAGGGGAGTGGGACACAAGCTGGGAAGTTGGTGAGGTGTGCGGGGAGTCCACGATGGGAGAGACATCTACGGAGGGAGTAGGCTTCTGGCGCAGGAGGGGATGCGGAAGGAGGTAGGTGGACTCTCCTGTGACTGAGTGGCCAAGAGAGCCAGAGGCCCCCTAGCACTAGGTTCGGATTCCCCAGGATGAGTTCTGTCTCAGAGCTGCTCCAGGGACAGGCTCCACCTCTCTGAAGTTCCGGATCCGCCAAGAGCAGGAGGGACCCACTGCCAGCCTTCCCTCTCACAATTTCCAGTTTTGCTCTTGTCCTGTCCCACCGCAGCTAGCTGGTTCCTAGCCTCTTGCTCTCTGACTGCTTCTGTGAGGGGCTCTAGAATAGAACTTGGCTACACCTTCCTCCGCTTGGGCCAGGACTGAACGTGCTGTGGCTGGCCCGAGGGCTGGTTGCAGTGCGAGCAGAGCCCTCCCAGGAGGGGACCAGGAACCTGTTCTCCACACCCTGCACTCTTATGAACTCTGAGTGGCGCCAGGCTGGCTACGGTTGGGCCACTTGACGTTAGATTGCCTGTGGCCCAAGATGGTCCTGGAGAGGACTTCAGAGATGAGTATGCAGTAGGCTCCAGACCACAGCTCCGAAGAGTAACCGAGTTCCCGGTGCTTAGGGACCTAATACTGTGCAGGTTCCTTCTAACAGTCACAGCCTGGCGCCTAACAGCATTAGGTAGCAGTTACTGATGAGAGTCCCTCATTTGCAAATGTGGTTAGAGGAATGAAAGATCACATTAGAGTGACCCTGGGAGCCAGGGGAGGATCTGGCTGGCCCTGCGCAGGGAGTGTGAGCCATGTCTCTCTTCTCTGTCCTGTGTTGGTGACACCTCCCTGGGTGTCTCTATCATGCATCCGTGCTCTGAGACCCACGTGGAATTATTAGTTACCCAGAGACAACACGCTGATTACCTTTGATTAAAGGCTAAGCCACTTGAAATACACGGAAGGAAAAGACACGTATGTTTCCATCCTATGGTGGAGTATATTTTTAGTTACAGAGAGAAAGAGAGGCTTTTTTGCTTGACAGTAGCCTTGTCTGTTAACTGAGTTATAAAATGCTGGAAAGGAGGTCCCTGGATTCGCAGACGTGCTATACCAAATCTGAAGCAAGAATGAACTTCTGATGTCCATCACGAGTACCCAAGTACCAACCTCATTGAAAATGTCAAATTGCAGCTCACCTCATTCACAGAAAACAAGGCAGAACCAGCTCTTCTAGTTGTTTCTCCTTCATTTGTCTGGGGGCTTCTTTCTGCAGTGACGGCAGTGTTTGCATAATTTTCAAGACAACTGGATTTATTGATTTATTGATTTATTTATCTATTTATTTTGGCTTTTCAAGATAGGATCTCACTATGGAGTTCGGGCTGGCTTTGAACTCACTTTGTTGCCCCAGTTGGCCTCAACTCACAACCCTCCTGCCTTAGCCTCCTGAGTACTGGGATTAGAGGCCTGCTCCACCACACCCAGCGGACAACTGGATTTTTATTCCTTTAGCATTCCTCACTGGAGTCTCAGCTTTGCCATTCTATGAGAAAATTAGCCTTTATGTGTAGCAAAACTCATAACTGATTTTAATATAAAACAAGGCCTGACTATTACACTCCTTAGCCGTGGGAAGAGTGATATCAGAGAGCACTTGCTTTCCAAACCAGAACCAAGTAGCTTGCACTTGCTAGCAGAAGCATTGGAGATACAGCAGGATTTGGGGAGGGGGCTACAGGAGTGGCAGGCAACCAAGGCCTCCTGTGGGACTCTCTTTGCCCTGTGGGATGGCCTTGGTCTGGGTCGTTCCTCAAGCTGTGCTGTCCTCTTCCATCCCCCTCCTGGCCTGAGGCTGGGGAACCTGTGGGGGGGGGAATGGTGTTGGCAGAAGGCAGGGCAGGTAGAGCCCCCAGGTGCTGTCTCCAGGGTCAGCACTGCTCCAGGGGCCAGCGCACTGCCCTCCAGGGCCAAGGCCTAATGCCTGTGTATAGCAAAGCATCCCCTGGCGCCCCCTGTGTCCATAACAATTAGCTTAGGAAGGACAAGGGAAAGCCAGGACGGGGCCCTTTCATAGGCTGAGCAGCTGCTGCTGGTGGCACTTAGCCATGGTGTTTTTATTTTAGAGGGAATAAAAAAAGAATAATTTCAAAATAAGATAATAGAGTAACAATGGCTAACACATTGCATATTGTTATCTTTAAATTAATTATTTAGAGTACAAGATGCAGGCATTTAATTGTCCAAATAATATTAGCACAAACCTTTCTGAACCGAGAGAAATTAGTAGTGTGTATAGTATAT
>PVJA010020378.1:0-37068 GCA_004027025.1 Myocastor coypus | reverse complement strand
AGGAGAGAGAGAGAGAAGGAGAGAGAGAGAGAGAGAGAGAGAGAGAGAGAGAGAGAGAGAGAGAGAGAGAGAGAGAAGGACAGGGAACTCCTGTGTTCACAGTGGCAGAGCTGACCACATGTGCTCTTGCATTGTTCTTCCTGGAGGCCGGATAAATTCATGCTGAGTCACACAGAGGCACAGCCAGAGTCCTCAGTGACTAAGCAGAGTGTTTTGGGAGAGCCACCAAGGTGGGTGCTGTAGCCTCTAGGTCAGGGCAGCCTGAACCCAGTGTGTCCTGGAAGAAGGAGAAATCCTAACCCTGCAGGTCTGGATGGGCAGTGGCTGCAGTTGAGCTAAGGGGTCCGGACTCTCCCAGTGCTCCCCTGTAGTGTGTTCCCTTGTGGCATGCTCACTGCCAGCTTTGGGCACATGCACAGGAATTCCTCTTGCTTCAGACTTTCATGGAAAAATCTTGCTGTCACATTCTTAGGACAGGATTAAGTCGAATAGGTGATAAGGGTCATGGGCATTATTTGCAGCCTCTTGAGTTTTTTTTTTTCTTGTTTCAGAACTTTTGTTTATTTATTTATTTATTTATTTATTTTTATGGCCGGTTCAGCCTGCTCTGAGGGCGGGGCTGGTGCAGCATGTGGTGCTGGGGATCAAACCGTGGTCCCTGCAGCCACCTAAGCTTTCCTAAGCAGGTGCTTTAGAACACTGAGCCATCCTGCCGGGCCCCAGCCTCTTGACTTTTATTCACTCCTGTAGCCTGCAGACCAGCTGGATCCCTGCAATAGTGGCAAAGACTGAAGGTCTGCAAGGAGGCACAACCCAGGGTGAAGCCCAACTCCGGTGCTTGGCTGCTTTACCCTAAGTGCTGAGCCTCGGTGTCTTCTCTAAGGCATTGGGAGAGGCCTTAGACCTAAGAAGTGACTGCACAGAGGAGGTGGGCTTTCGCTGAGTTTTGCGGCTCTTAGCACTGGAGGAACATGCGGCAATGAGGAGGCGCACAGACGAATTTCTTATTATAGTTGTGGATTTGAATATGCTTGTGAGAAAAATAGATCTAGCGCATCAGAGCTTGCGATTTCACAGGTATTGTTGCCCAAGACAATGCTATTTTTAAAAAAGTGAGACAATTTTGCATTGACTTAAAGGATAACATGCAGTGATTACAAGCGCAAGATATACACCTCACAAGGGAGAAATAAGGAAGATGAGAGAGGACAGGTTTGGGGGTGCTTCTGAGATGTAGGACACTGACATCTCACTGAACACATGGTAGGAGCAGAATCAGTGTGCCTTTTCTTTCTTGTTCATTCCTGGGGCAGGATATATGGAGAGTGCCAGTGTCAGAAGTTCCTAGGAAAGGGTGGGCATAGGCTCAGCTTTGGACCTTCTGCTCCTCAGCCCAGCAAGCTATGTTGTCACACCGATGGTGTGAGTCCTTTGGGGGCCATGGACAAGATGGCCTTGTTTTGTTCTATCTTCTGGGGGCAGTTGTTAGTTGTGATTGCATTAGAGCCCTAGGGCTAGGAGAGATCCTGCAGACGGTCTATTTTGTTTTATGTCAGACTTTAATAGTTTGTCTTTTGTTGTTGTTGTTTGTTTACAATTTGATGTTAAAAACAAAACAAAACAAAACCTAGTATGAGCCTCAGAGGACTCCACATTGACTCGGAGGCACCTAAGTAGTGAAATAGCTGGGATAAGTGCTTCCAGTCCCCTGAGGATGGCTCCTCCATGCCCAACTTTCTGTCATGGCCTGTCACTTTGGTGTTTGAATTCAGTTCTTAGGCAGGATCTGGAAGTGTGACTCAGGACCACAGGGGCCCATCCCCCAGCATTGATTGTCTCTGACCTCATCATGTTGGTGAGACAATCAGAAGGCCAACTGTGTAGAGCCGGGAAAGAAGAAGATGCAAACTTAAATATTTGTGGGCTGGGGAGGTAGCTCAGCAGCATAAGCGCCTGCCTGGCAAGCACAAGGTCTTGAGTTTGATCCCCAGTATGAGGCAGAGAAAAAAAAAATCCTACAATGCCTGCAGTGTGACCTGGGCATGGTGCTGACCTTGCAGATTTGCCTTTGTTCCTCCATAAGATCTGTTTGGCCTCTGCAAATGTAAGTGACAAAGGGCCTTGTGCTCAGCTCTGTGGGTGAAAGCAGCTGAGACAGAGTCTGCGGTGACCAGCCCATCCCCTATCCCCGTTCAGTCTGGACCTGCCAGCTCCTCAAGCCATGGTGTCCCTGGAGAGATTTGTACCGGCCCCCTTGAGTTGGCCTGGCTACAGTCTGCCCGGGCCTGTGTGTCATTTTCCTTGGAGAGGCCCTGGGGAATAGGGTTAAGTTATCTAGGAATTGAGTCTCCTTATGAATAATCATTTTTATTTCTTTTTTCCTGATTTTTCATTTGTAGGATGCAGTTTTGGCTCATTCATTGATGTGTGTAATGGTCTCGTGCTAGGTTCGAGAGGCACAAGGGCCTATTAGAGCTGCTCACCACCCCCCCTCCACTGAGTGCTGTTTGTCACCCATGGCGTAACATCTTATCAGCACTTTCTTCATTCCTTTTTATGTGAAATGATTGCCCACTGCACAGCACAACGAGTTTTGCTTCTTTGTTCATCCATGGGTAGGCATTTGGCTGTTTCTATCTTTGGCTATTTATGAACAGCGTGTCTACGAATGTTTGCATGAAGATTTTTATTCTGTATGCTTGTTTATTATATTCCTTTGGATATATATATATATATATATATATATATATATATATATATATATGTATGGTGGAATTGCTGGGATATATGGTCCATTTGAATGCAGCTTGTTAGGGAATATTCTGGACTCTGAGTGTACACTTTGGGTGGTGGGCTGACGGACAAGGCTTCAGAGACAGACATGGAGGAACAGAGTCTCAGTCTGTGGAGCAGTAGGGTGGGCGGAACCCAGGCCAAATGTCACCAGAACCCAGTCTTTCTCCATGACCCCCATGACACTCTGACGGAGGAGTCCCCATGGATGACGCTGCACAGAGCACTGTGGCCTCCACTGTGCTTGGGCCTGTGTGGGCAGCATGGAGCCTGCTGAGCCCTTGGGCATGAAGGCCACGAGGGGTCTCCAATCAGCCCTACCCCTCCTTTGTGCTGTCTGCCCCCCTTACACCTCCGCTGTGTGTTTTCCTCTGCCGTTCTTCTCCTTAGCCTCACTCCTCTCTTCATAGCTGGCAATGGGTTATTGTCTCTCCTCTAAATAGGACCTCGAAGAGCCCTACCATATGGCTGTACTTACAGGGCGATGTGGAAGGACCCCCCTCTAGCAGATTGGAGAAGCCCGCAGGCCCTGCGCAGCCTGGGGGTTTCCCCTGATGCCTCCAGGCCTGCTGGAGAGTTGACCCCAGCTTAGGCTCTGTCTCTTTCTAGTGTCTTCTCCCCTCACTTTCGTGACTGTCCTCAGGACATTGGCCTCCTGTGCACTATGTGAGCAGCCCCTGGAGGACCTTCCATGTGGCTAGAGGCCCCACGTGTGCCCCATGTAGACTCTGGGGAAAGGAGTGGGGAGCCCCAAACCAGTCTGTCCTGCTGAAGCTGGCCCCTATTATGGGGTGTATTAATACTGCATGAGGCTGTAAGGGGACCGACTTGAGGCTTGAAACCGGAGCTGTGGCCTAGAATGGAACTGAGCAGTGGGCCTGCTCTTAAAGGGGCATGACTCGCCCCCAGAAGTATGCGGCGGCATTATTTCCCGCTCAGGCAGTTTACTATCTTTGCACACCATGCGGCCAAGGGTAGGGCAGTGTGGCTGGAGAGGTGCTTCGAACGGCACAGTGCAGCATCACTTCGTGCAGCTGATGCCTGTCATGGTTTCTTTCTTAACTTTGAGAGAGAAGGGGAGGATGTAGAAAGGTGAGAGGGAGGAGAGGGTAAGCGGGGAAGAGCAAGAGGAGTAGGTTGTGGGCGGAAACCCATGTCTGAGTGTTTTTAGCTGCCCTGGCGTGGCTTTGGAGAAGAGCCAAGAGTCACGAGATGCCAGAACCGGTAACTAAGACGGAGGAGGGCGCGCCGTCGTGTTTCTGGAGCCTGCCTTTCGGTTGGACGGTGCTCTGCAGCCGCATCCACTGAAGTTTTGATTATATCTCATCAAGACACAAAATGGACTTGCAGGGCTCCCTTAAACAATGGCAAGAGGGATGGCTAAGTGCGTGCAAAGTGAGGAGGAGGAGGAGGAGCAGGATTTGAAGTGGATTTCGAGTGCAGTGTAACCTTTACCATAACACATTTTTATTTTTAACCTGAGCATTCCCTGTAAGTTTTGGTGGTATCACATATTTGGCAAAATCTCAGCTAGCACGCTTATCACAAAAGCGGGTCTTTGTTCTTAGGCAGAGCAGGATGAGAAGTACTTGAGGGAGCTCTGAACCCACAGCCCAACAGTTTGGGCTTTGAGGTACCAGCGTGACCCCCTGCTTCTCTGACTTCTCGGCCATGCCTGGAGAAGGCCTGCTCCAATCTGCCTCCTGGACCATGTTTGGGCCCTGCATATTTGTCTAGAATTCAAGCAAATAAAGGATGTCCATGTGAGGATCCTACTGACTTATGGGGAAGTTAAGATGTCAGATGTATTTGAAAGGTAACCTCCCTCCCATCAAAGAAAGATGCAGCTGTGTGTATGAGTGTTGGGGTTCACAGCACCTCAGAATACTTTCCTTCTTTTCCAGATGCTGCCCACATGAATTAGCTAGGATGCTTTTGACCACAAGTAATCGGAAACATCCACCCAACTTGGCTTAAACAGAAAGGAAGTGTATCTCTCCTAGGTAGAAGGGGCAGGTAGAGGGGACTCTCGTGTGCACAAACGAATGGCTCAATAATGCTGCTGAGGCTCTTCTGCTTCTTTATTTTGCTGTCCTTAGTCACCACCTCATCCTAAGTGTGCTTCTCCTAGTTGCAGGATGGCTGTAGGAGATCCATACATCATTGCCAGTGACAGCAATGTCCACAGACAGGACAGCAACTGTTGCTTCTGGGGAAGGCTTTATAGAGAGGAGAGATTTGTCACCCAAGCCTCCCAGCAGCTCTCTCCTGTGTCATATTGGTTGGGCAGAACCAAATCACTTACCTTTCTCCAGGTCAGATGAGTGTACTGGAATTGTCCTGGTTGTTATGGACTGGATGGGCCGGGCCAGCATGCAGTGGGCTGGAGTGCACGCCAGGGTAGAAGAGCAGCAGAAAGCTGAATAAAATGAGACACTACTAGCAGAATAGAGGGGTGTCAACTGCCTGTCCCTGGCATCCGTGAGCAGACAAGGGCATCCCCAGTTTTGTGGAGCGCACATGGTGGCCTGGGGTGCTGGGATTTGGCAGGAAGTTAGAGAACATCCTTGTCACTCTTTGCCTGTGACACAAAAATAAAAACAGCACTGAGAGTGGTACAAGGTCCTCAGGGTCTCACTATACGGATTAGACTTGTAGTGAATCTCCTGGTTTTAGCCTCCCAAGCCCTGGGAATACAGGTGTGTGGCACCATGCCCAATCTCAGTCACCGTCTCAGCGTGCCCTGGTCCCTGCGCTCGCCTAAGCAGGTGCTTTATTTAGTCTGTTGAGCTACCTGGCCAGCCCTGGGAGAGTGGTGATGACTTGGCTGTAGCCAGCTGGTTGGCTCTGCACCCCAACCTCAGCTGTGGGGCTGGTGCCTCCTGAGCCTGGCTGATGTGCCCCAGCTCAGTGAGGGAGACTGCTGCTGGGCCTCGAGGATCTGCAGGAGAATGAGCCCCCAGCCCACGAGGATGCGCCTGAGACGGGCATGCGTTCTCTTCCGGGAAGAGCCCTCACTCTGTTCTCGTTGTACTCTCCCTGCTAGATTCCAGAGACTTTGCTTCTGTGTCTGGAACACAAGGGTTCTGCTGTGAACGTGCGTCTGATTACAAAGAGGAAAATGACCCGAGGCCCAGAAAGTGCTGGTTTCATTTTTTTTTCAACCTGGACACGCTGGCTGCAAAATTGAGTCTTGGTAGCTGTTCTCTAGGCAAAGGAAGATAGTCCTGAAAGCCTGCTCATTTCGGGATGGTGAGCTCCATGGCTGAGGATGGATGGCTAATAAGGGAGGCGACGGTGGCCAGTCCGCTCGCTGCCCTAGCTTCTTCCTGCCTGCCTGTGACCCCAGTGTCGCCCTCCTCTTCCATCCCTCATCACCCTTAGGGCACTCCTCGAGCCCACTTCCCAAAGCTCCTGCGGCCCATGGTGCCATGCCATGAGGTGCAGCCAACACGGTGGAGGCAGACCCAGGCCCCCACCTCCCCTGAGTCCCTCCAAGGAAAGCGCTGTGGCGATCCATGCGGCAGCGCTGTCCGCGGCGTCTTCCTTTTTACCTCCTGAACCGAGACAATAACTGGTGCCTGGGAACACTGCATGCCAGCCATCAAACCCGTGTTTCTATAGTCCTGCCGTCTATCCTGTGTGATCTTGAGTGCTTCAGAAACTTCCAAACATGCAGGGAACCTCTAGGAGAGTGTACTTACATTTTAGGCAGACTCCACACACGAAAAGCCACGTTTGCAAGCTAGGTGGGGTGGCAAATGCCTATAATCCAGGGCTCCAGGAGACCGAGACAGGATGCTAGCAAGTTGGAGCTCGCCATGGGCAATTTAGAGACTTAGCAAAATTGCCTCAAAATAATCAGTCAATCAATCAATCAATCAATCAATCACTTAAATTAAAACAAAATAAAATCAAGTCTGTGGCTGATTTTTGATGTAGTTGTAGGACTGAGTTCCAAGCCTACTGTTAAGCAATGCTGCTGTATTTGCCAGTGGGTTCAATGGAAGGCAGAGTCCACTTAATACCAGAGCAACCTCTGCTCTTATTTTCTGTTCCTTTAGCTTTGCTGATGTCCAGAGTGATCTGTCTTAAGGACCTCTTAATATTTCTTAGGCACCTCCTAGTGCCAACCATTTCTGTCACTGGCCCTGGTATGTGTGTCCGCTTGTGGCACTCACTGTTACGAAGTCTGTTTGCTAGGGAGCCAGGAGGTGACAGGCTCAGCCCACGGATGCCGAGGGAGGCTGGAGCTGGAGTCCTGCAGTGTGACCCGTGATCACTCTCTGCCCCAGCGTCCAGAGGAAGCGAGTGGTGGCAGGAGCCAGATTCTTCCCAGAGGTGCCCCAGTGCTGGAGAGGAGATGAGCCCTGCTCTCACTTGCCTGTGTTCTGGCCACTGGTGACAGATAATAGGAAAGTGTAAGAGAGGTCAGGGAAGGGAAACAGTTGTCCTCATCCTCCCGGATTCAGGAGGACTTCCTGGAGGAGAAGGCCAGTGACCAATGCTGCTGGACTGGGTATGGCAGTGCATACCTGTAATCTCAGCAAACTGGGAGGCTGAGGCAGGAGGATCATGAGTTTGGCCCCAGCCACTTAGAAGCTTAGTGAAAACCTGTCTCAAAGTTAACAAGGTTTGGGGATGTAGCTCAGTGTGAAGGCCCTGGGTTTGATTACGGGTGCTGAAAAAGAAAACGAAGAGAAAAACACTCCAGAGAAACAAAGCACAGCGCTGCTCCTCCGCTCCTTCACCAGGCTGAGCTTACACTTCTGCTGTACCAGGAGGAAAAGGCAGAGTGCTGTGCTGGTCATAAAAGCGCTACGGATTCCGTGAGGCTGACTGGAGTGGAAGACACTGGGCTTGTTAAGGGGCGCCGGACACTGCCTTTGCTGGTCATGCTTTGAGCATGGAGCAGTGGGCTGACTGTGCCTATTCGTGGCCTGTGGCCCTTTGTCTGTGGAAGTGGCAGCTCAGCTCTTTGGGGACTAAAGCCGGAAACACCCCACACAGGGCTCTCCAGCCTCCACAAGTCCTGCTCCTGGGCAGCAGTAGCTGTGCAGGGGCTGAGGGACTATTGCCAGGAATCCACTCCAGGCTGCTGTGTCTTTTCTTTTCTTTCTTTAAAAATTTTTTTTTTTTTTTGAATTTGTATTTTAGGGAAGGGTCTACAGGGTGTTCAGGGTCTTGCTGCTAGATTAGACTATTAGTGATCCACCTGTTTACAGCCTCACAAAAGCTGGAATTACAGGCATACGCCACCACTCCCAGTCTCAGTTGCTGGCTCAGCTTGCCTTGGGGGTGGGGCTGGCATGGCAGGCCCTGGGATCGAACCGTGGCCACTAATCCTGCTTGCAGGCACTTTAATCTGCTGAGCTATTTGGTCAGCTCCCCTCCCCTCTTTTTTCCCCCAGGCGGTTTCTTCTGACATATGTTCAAATTAGCATCCCTGAATGCTGTTCTGCATTTACTCAGTTTTGAAACTATTAAGGATGTGAGGGCCAGTCGGGGATGATGGGGGCCATGAACCGGAGAGGTGGAAAACCTTTGGGGGCATTCTGGAGAAAGCTGGGTTAGGGAAGGAAGGTCCTCCATAGGGAGCACATTGTTGTGCATGGAGCAGAGGCCCCTGTGGCACCCAGGAGACACCACAGTCTGCCCTGGTGCTGGAGGCGCCCCCTGAACACAGGACTCAGGAGTGGCTCATGGGAATCCTCAGGAAGCCCGCTTTCCTCTCACAGTCCTGAGAAGAAGTCACTACCCACAATGCAGATCAGTGGGGAGTCCATCTAGTGACCACTGCCTCCAAAGGAGAGGGATGCAGTGTGTGTGGGCCTGGGTGAGTGACCGGGATCATCCATCCAACCAGTCCTCATGCCCAGGGGGCCAGTAGAGCAGGACTCTAGTGATAAGAATCACGGTGGTCACTGTAGGTAACAGGACCTGGCACTTGCTGGGAGCCTGGGATGGAGAGAAGGGCCCCACACATCCTTAGTTCTCACAGCAGCTGACAGAAGTGGGGGCCTGGCGTTCCCATTTTACAGGCGACAAAACTGAGGCATAGAAAGTCACACCAGCCTTCCCAAGCACCAAAGAACTAGGTGGCAGGGACCGGGCAGGGCTCCCCAGCACTACTGTGCTTGCACCTTGCACTTTGATGCCACCAGGAATCAGGTACCAGGATGGAAACTGAGGAAACCAGAGAACAGCAAGTACAGGAAGCATCAGTTAGGAGATGGGGCTTAGAGAGGTTTCCCTGAGCGAGAGATGGTCCCTCCTGTAGGTCCTTAGTGGCTGACAGTGGTGACAGAAGGATGCCCACCTATGCTTGATATACCCCTAGGACCTTGTCTACAGAGAACACGCCATCCTCCTATATACCCAGGGCCTCTATATGTGCTGTTCTCATTGGCTAGCTCTAACATCCCCCCTGATCTTTATAGGCTGTTGTCTTTTTGTCTGTCACATCTCAGGGCCTGGCACATAGTGCATGCTCTGTGAATTGGTTGAGCACCTGACTAAGCAGTAAAGCTGTTGGATGATGGGGGTGCACTACCTGTATGACAAGTTTGGAAAATATTTCTGTTGCTGAACTTTTGAGGTCTTGATATCCTCCTAAGACGGGTTGTTGGGGGAAGTGATCACACAAGCCACTGTGGGTCACCACGTGTCAAGAGGCAGCTTGGCCTCTAGGCCATGTCTTTCCCAGACAGAGTCTTTTGACACCTCCCAGAATGTCCTCTGAACAGGGCACAGAGGCAAGATGAGGGAGCCAGTGGGAGGCAGGATAAGGTGCAGAGTGGCTTCCCATGGAATGCCTGGTGGGCACAGAGCAGGCCGATGGGTAGTGGAGGACGTGCCATTCTTGTCTCTATTCCTGGGTTGGTTTTGGAACCGAAGGGAACCGCATCGCTCCTCTTCCGGTTGCTGGCATTAACAATAAGGAGAATAAGAGCGGCCGATAGCACCGTTTCCTGCTGAGCACTGTCCAAGCCTTTGAAGTGCACCGTGGCACTGAGACCTTCCTGGCTCATGGGATGCAGGAACCTGCCACATAAAGTGGCAGCTCACAGGTCTCACATCGGATGGAGGAGCCAGGAGCCAGATCCGAGCCAGCCCTGTCCTCACACCACATACCTGTACCCTGGGCCTCTTCAGGCCTTCAGCCACACCAAACAACAGGGCATTTCTGTTGCCAGAAGATTCCTAGCTTCAACCTTAGAACATTTTTTCCGCTCTGTGCTTCTCCAAGGAAAGTCTTAGCTGTTGAGGTAATTGAAGAATTCCTTTGCTGTATAATTGCTTGTGGTATTTATTGCTCTCATTGTTATTAATAAAAGCCCTAATAATTCAGCCTGTGGGTTGAGAGGCAGTGGCGGCCAGCTGACTGACCTTGGTCATGATATGAACTTTCTCTCACAGTCTCCCCTTGATTATCTAGGCTAATGGGTGGGAACCAGAACCTGCAAATCATCATGAAAACAACAACAAAACAAAATTAAAAAAAAAACCCCAAAACAAAAACAAAACAAAAAGTTAATTATCTACTCCCAGTGATGTTGGCTGACAAGTAGGTACTAAGCCTTTTCTGAGGATGGCGCTGAGCCAGGACTGCTGCTTTGGCCATCTTTGCAAAAGAGTGAGGTGGGAAAAGCTGTGCCCTAAGAGCAAGGGTGGAGAGCAGGCTTGGCCTGGTCCCGGCATCTCTGGGTAGAAGTGGTGTGTGGATATCCTCCACTGCCAAGGGGAGGCAAGAGCCGTTTTTCCCTCTGCTGAAGCAAGTCTGGGTGACGCATCAAGTTGTCTCAATCTCCCATCCCCCACTACCCTCAGCATTTGGCTGGCTGATGTGGTTGCATGGAAAATGTCAGTGTGCTGGCCTGGGCCGGGTGCAGAGGGAGGCCAGAGTACCTTACAGCTCTGCAGGGCCGGCTTGGTGTGCAGCACTAAGGGGACGGAAAGGTCATAATGGCCTGGGACAAGGGGATAGATGGGGCCAGTGGCACCATTCGGTAACATTATACGGAAGATGAAATTGTAGTGAGGAGCCGAGAGATGCTGGGCTGGGAAAGAGAACTCAGCATTTTCCATGGTTAACTTTCTAATAGTAACTGCGTGTGTACAGTGGTTGCTTGGTAACGGGAGGCATCTTCTCTGACTGTGCATTAATACAGTGCGTGTGGCTTCCTATTCTTCTGGGGGTCCCCCCCCATTTGTCTGAGGCGGGGATCAGACCACAGACCTGTTGTTCTTGAAGGCCAGATGAGGCGGAAGATGCATTTGCCTCTTCTAATTGATCTCTTTCCCCCTCCCTGGACTTCCCATGCCTTGCGTGACCACAGAGCTCGCTCTGAGCCCTAAGCCATGAAGAAGTGGATGCCCGTGGTGGAGCTTACCCTTCTGGCTGGGACAGAATTCCAGCTCTTAGATTTCTAGGGAACTGCTAGAGAGAAAGATGGATTCATGAGAGTGTGTCAATGGCTGTGGGTTTTGAAAAGGATGAGAGGGCTGGAGGACACTGCTTAAGCCAATATGCCAAAGGGGACTGAGTCTCGGTGTCCTGCAGAATATTATAGGTGCTAGGGCCACAGTGGTGAGCAATATTCAAATGTCCTTTTCTCTGAAGCTTGTATTCTAATGCAGGTAACAAAACCATGGTAAATGAGCAATCATGTATCTTCAGAGAGTGGTAAGTGGTTTTATTTTTATTTGTTTTATTTTTTGGATGTTAAGAATAGAATCTGGGGGCCTTCTATCACTGCGCTGCATATCCCCAAGTTTTTCTGTTTTTCCTTTCGAGACAGAATCTCACAAATAGCCCAGGCAGGACTTGAACTTGCGATCCTCCTGCCTCAGCCTCTCAACAGAATAGCACTGTGTGTCAGCCCACCTGATTGCTAAGTGGTTTTGAGCTTGAGGCAGAGGAAGTGGGCAGGAACACGAGGGTGTAGGTGCCAGGCAGGTTCTCTCTTAGCACGTGGCTCGTGCATGGAATAAACGGATCTATCTGTTGGCGACTGAGACTGGGCGTGGTGGTGCATGCCTTTAATCCCAGAGCTTGAGTAGCTGCACGCGGAAGGATCACTAGGAGTGCGATCTGTGTAGCGAGATCCCCTGTAGGCCCTGTCCTAAAGCAAAGAAACATGTGCTTCAGTTTCTGCCCTGAAGTTGATTGTTTCAATATCCATGAATGATATAACAAAGACATCTAAAAATTAAAAAAAAAAATTGATTTGTCTGGAAACGGAACTGAGGGAACTATTGTGGACTGTGGGACAGTTCCGAGGTGCCCCCCCTCCACCTCAGGCTTAAATTTCTTATTCATCCCAAACTCGTGCTCATCTTACCCATGCGCTTTCTTGACGGCTTCCCCCGTCGCAGTGTCTGCTCTTTGAGCACGGCGTTGCTGTCTGCTCTGTCCCTTCTCACCCTGCCTGGCATCGGGCACTGATGCTCCGTACAGCTTGCTGAATGAGCACAGAAGAGCAGGTGCCCATGGGAGAAGATGCATCCAGTGACCTGGTGGGCGAAGAGGCAGAGGAGGGGGCCCTTGGGGGCCCATGTCCTTATCTGGTGGCTCTCAGAGGGCTCCAGGGGACCTCAGTCTTGGAGCACGTGGCTCCCAGTGGCTGTGAGGGACCTAGTGTGATGTGGAGCTGCTGGTCAGGCCCCACTGCCACCCCTGCGCCTCAGTGGCTTTCTGGAACCTCCAGGGAGTAGTTCAAGCCTCGTTTCCATTGCTGGGGCCTGACTCCCTTTTGAAGACCCCAGGGACCCTCAGGCCCTGGCACCCAAGTGTGGAGCCAGCCTGTGTTTCCAGGGACAGTGGCACCTGCCTACCTGCCTGGTTGCTGCTGTGTGAGTGCCTTGGTCCTTTGATGGATGTGGGCTAGATGTTGGTGACACTGATTCTTCCCATGCAGCGCGGTAGCGGTCAGGCAGCAGGCCATGTGAAGGATCTCTTGCTGCAGATCCCAAGGGGGTGTCCTCCTGTCCCTTCTTTCCAACCTGATTTCACACCGTGGGAAGGGACTCCCCTCCCCTACCTTTACGCACATACCCAGGTCCCCAACGCCCTCGCTTCTCCATATTTGACTCTCTGATCTCACCCATTTGTACTTGCACCTGGCGTTCCTCACACCCCTTGCAAAGCCCTCCTGCCCACTCAGAGCACCCCACCCCTCCCCTTCATATCTGCACCTATCAGAGGGGAGGGTGCCCGTCCGCACCCGAGCATCTAAATGTGTCAGGTGTGGAGTGTGGAAAGTTCTCCTGTGTGCTACCCACTGAGTGTGCTCCTGTGGGGGGAGGGGGAGGGCAGGAGGGGTGACCTAGGTCTGGCTGCTGCTTTACACAGGGCTCAGGAACCTTCCAGAGTGCTGGGATTATAGGCTCGTGCCACCCTGCCCATCTCCTGCTTTTGCTGCCTTAGATTTGTTTGTGCAGCCCCTTCCCTGTGTGGGCCCTGAGAGGCTGCCGACCAGCAAAGGCCCAGGTAAAGATGGACCTTGCACAGGGCACGTAAGAAAGGGAAGGGGATGCAGCGGAGGGTGCGCTTGCATCTGGGATGGAGGGAGCTTTTCCACAGGGGACTGTGGGCTGGCGTCAGAGCAGACATTGCAGGTAGATGGAACAGCAGGGAGGCTGGCAGACAGGCTGAGGGCAGGGGACCCGCGGAGTGGCTGTGGTTGGGGGCAGTGGGATGGGACCTTGTTCATTGGCAGGGATTTCTTTGCTAAGAGGCAGAGATCCCCCAGGCCCCTGGGTGTGCCAGGCTGGTCTCTTTAACCCTGTGTACCTCTCCAGTGTTGCCCACACTCAGCTCTGGAGAAGCTGCTTCTGACAGACCTGCTGAATGCCTGGATGTTGTAAGCAGGGGTGTACAGAGCACCAGGGAGCGGTGTGCAGAGGCTGGGAGAGAAAAGGCTCAGGCAGGGGCGGGGAAAGGAGGGAGAGGAAAAACGCACCGAACTCCAAGGCCTGGCAGTGTACCGGGCTGGAGCTGCTTTCCTTCTCTAGTTCCCTCCTCAGAGTGGGAGAAACCCTCCTTCCTGAGTCTTTAGTTTCTGGCTGGCTGGAGTCCTGTGTTTGGGAAGCAGCCCAGGAAGACCTTTGTGTGGAGCAGGGCAAGAAGGGGGTCTGCCCTGCCCAAGGATGGAGAGACCGCTGCAACTCTCCCCCATGTCTTCCTTCCTCAGAGGGAACAAGTCTTTCCTGCACAGTTTTATAGTTAGCATTTTTTTTTGGCATTAATTACCTACATTTATAAAGTAGGGAATTTAGGATAAAAGTCTGAGTTGCTAGCCTTTCTTACAAAAAGGAAAGGAGTTAAGATGCACATCTGTGGATTGGCCAGAGCCATGGGCCCCCTCACTTACCATAACAGGCTGGCTCTGTGGGCCTGGGAGCTCCAGCCCTTTTTTGGATTAAGGAAACAAAGAGCAGGGCAGCGCTTCTGGGAGTTCTCAGGGACCGCTCTGGAGCCCTGAGCTCCGCTGGGTCCTTCTGGCTTCTCTACTGGGAGCCAGGGTAGGGGCATGGGCTGTGTAGCCTCTGCTGCAGAGGGCGGGTGGCAGAAATGGTGGGGGCAGGGAGGAGGAGGGTCCAGCGTGCACCTCCGTATAACACGGTGCGTTTCTCTGGGCTTCTGTCCAGTGATGTCTAGATGTGGGTGCGTAGGCGGAAGGCCAGAGGTGGTTTACAGATAGCAAAGGCTAAGCCGAGAAAGTGTAAGGCCCAAAAGAAATGTCCATGGTGGGGTGTGGGGGCAGGGCCAGCATCGTCTTCTCTCTGGCTCCCAGCTTCCCCCTGGTACTGCCCTGGTCACCACTCTCCAAGCCAGGTACTTCTGACCTTTCCTTGAGAGGAAGGGAGAGGTAGGAGGGACTGAGATGGTGAAGGGCGGCTGAGGTGGCTCCCTCTTCGCCCTGGGGCTGGGGTCCTCCCCAGCGTGGGGTCTGCAGTGTTCTTTGCTGCAGGACAAAGCCCTGCCCAGGCCAGCGTGGGAATCTGCCCCTTGTCTACTCTTCCCTCCCCGCTGGTTTGCACCCTGAGGAAGAGGCTGAGTGTGTACGTCACCGGAGCAATCTGCTGATGTCACCCCCAGTGGCTCAGGTGCCAGGTGACTGGGGAGAGTGCCACTTGTGCAGGTGCAGCTAGGACATAGACGGCTGCTTCACCTCGCTGGTACTTTCCAGGTCTCATGCTTGTCCAAAGCTTCTGTGAGGCCTGGCCAGTGCCCCAGGGCAGACCAGCAGACCCTTGGGTGCAGCAGCTCCGGGGCACCGGATTTGACACTGCCAGGCCCTTCGGATCTAGAGCGAGGCCTGGTACCCCAGAGTAGGTGGGGAATGCATAGATCTCATCACTGATGTTAGCAGGGGCCTTCCAGGCTTGGGGGTAAGTTGATTTTCAAGCTTCTGGAACTTCTAAAGATAGGTTGGTGGCACTCGGTTGGCGCTGGGTGCGCTGGGCCATCTCTGACTCCCAGGCATCCCCAGCAGGCAACACCACAGCAAGCACAGCCCAGATGCAGGCAGGGAGGGCCCAGGGCAGCCAGGATTTCCCAACATGCCCTGGGAGCGCGTCCTGCTGCCTGGCTGTGGAGACCTGCAGCACTCAGGGTGTGGCGTCCACAGTAAATGCACGTCCTCACGTGCATGGAAAAGGGGTTTCTTGGTGCATTTCACGCGTCACTGCTTGAGTTGCTTCACCCTCATCTGCTCATTCCATCCCCCACGCTTCCCCCTCTGCATCCTTTGAATTACTTGGCTGGTTCTTTAGGACGCTTTCTTCTATTTATGCAGCACTTTATAGCTTGCAAAGCCCGTATCGTCCAGGCTACTCGTATTTCTCATGCTTGGACAAAGCCTAGGTTCTGGCCATGCAGCAGCAACTGAGACAGCAATAGGGCCTGCTTGGGAATGCGATGACGAGCTTGTGCTCACGTTGAGGAAGGCAGCGGTGGGAAAGGGTAGTGGGTGTTCATGATGGTGGGAAAGGCAGGGGAGATATGTGACTGGAGAAGAACTCTGTGTGGTGGAGGAACACTGCAGGCAGTGGGAACAGCTAGTGCAAAGGCCCTGAGGTGTAGGACAGAGCTTGTCGGGGAAACTATAGTGCCATTCTGAATGGGGAGGAGGGTGCGGCAGGAAGCTGCCACGGTTGTTTGTACACAGCTTTGTAGGTAAAGTGAGGAGTCTGGCTTCCTGCCTCAGTATCTTGGTGCATCGTTGAAGGAGTCTAAGCAGCCACACGTGTGACTGAAGTGCCATTGTTTGAAGCTCATTCTTGCAGGGATGCCAGAGAATGAGGTGAGAATGGCTTAGGAGGCTACTGCCCTTACCCTGGTGACATGTGACTCATGCCACAGTGAGGGGATGCTCCACCTCAGCCCTCGCAGAGGAGAGGGAGGAGAGGACAGAGGCTCTGACCACACCAAGGACTTGCCCCATAGCCAGCGAGCAGCTAGAAGGTGCAACCAGAGCCCCAGCACGAGGGCTTCTTTCCTCTCTCCATCCTACCTGGGCGTCTTGGGGATCTGCTGTCTCTGTTCGTTCTTAGCTGAGAATCATTTCCAGGAGCTGGGGTGAGAGTAATCAGGCGGCCTAACTGATTCTCGCCATGTTAGACAACAGATATCTCTTGTCCCACAATTTGGGAGGCTGAAGGCCAAGGGTGGGGTGTGTGCCAGACCTGGGGCTGGTGTCCCTTGAGTCCTATCTCCTTAGCTGGTGGGCACCATCTTCTCTCAGTGTCCCCACAACTTCTTCAGTGTGTGTTGTCTTGGTCCTAATCTCTTAGAAGGACCTCACTTGTGGCAGATGAGGCCCAACTCCTTACTTGAGTGTGATCATCACCTCTTTAAGACGCTTTCTCCACATAGCGTCCCACTCTAAGATCCTAGGGCTTGGGGTGCCAGCCTACGAATTGGGGGTGGGCAGACCTTGTCCTAAGGTACCCCGGCCCTCATTGAGCTAGCTTGCTAGGTCACGAGGTGCTGGTGTTCGTGGGGCCCTAAGGCTCATACTTGCCTTTTGTCCAAGACAGTGACTTGGTAACTAACAGAGTCAACAGATGACTGGGTGGCCACATGCAAGAGTCAAGTCTGAGTGCCACCAAGGGAAGGGAGCAGACAGCACCTGGAGAAGTAAGTGGGACTGCTGTGTGCTTATGCAAGGTGCAGGGTGGGATACCGGATAGTCCAGAGCGCCTCTTGAAGCTACCAGCCTGTCACCTGCAAGCACAGAGGTGGTGTAGTGTTGACCAGAGAAGATGCTTAAATACGAAAGAGACGAAGAAGAGCAACCAACGTTATTGAGCACTTCCTAGGTTCCAGACATGCCACCCCACATCCTGCAAATTGTAATTTGAAGTCAGATGCATTCCCTGGGCCAAGGGTTATCCTTTGTCCCCACCATAGAGATGGAGAAGCCAACGCTGGAAAATATCGGTAACTTGTCCATGTTCCTTCGGTCAGTGAGTGGTAGAACTGAGGTTTACAGATGAGCCCAGAGTTTACATTTTCTGGCTCCAAAGTTTGTTTTCTCTAGAATACTTCTTTTTTAAGACTTTGTCCCACAAGAGAATGAGTATTTTAAGTTGTTTTAAAAATTTTTAATTTTAATTAAATTTTTTAAAAAATGTATTTAGTATAGGGTCTACAGAGTCTCTGTCTTAGTTTTCTACTCATTACTGGGACAAATACCCAACACTCAAACTGAAGGAAGGAAACGTTTATTTAGCTCACAGTTACTGGAGGTTTCAGTCCATATTGAGCCGGCTCCAAGGCTGAGTGGCACATGGCAGAGAACATCAGTTCATGGCAGCAGAACAGCAACCACAGTGACAGAGGCAATGGAACAACCAGGGGAGCAGAGAGCAACAGTACGAGTCTGTCTCTCTGTCTCTCTTTATAGTCCATTCAGGCTCTCTGCCTTAGCCTATCCACCGTGGGCCACACCCATAATTCCAGCCGCACTCAGACTGATAAACCCATCAGTACTAAAACACATAATCCCAGTGGGTCATGAGTCAAGTAATCCCAGAAGTACTGAGACCCATAATCCCATCAGTACTAAAACACATAATCCCAGTGGATCACGAGTCAAGTCTCAAACTCTAGAAGTCCCTGCCCCATGATTGCATGAGGCTTTGGGAGGACAACTAGACATAAACCATAACAGTCTCCCTATGTAGATCGGACTTGTAATGATCCTCCTATTTTTAGCCTCCCAAGTGCTGGAATTACAGGTGTGCACCACCATGCCCAGCCTCATTTGCAGTCTCAGTGCAGCCTGGGGAAGGGTGGGCATGGCACACCAGGCATGGAACCCCAGTCGCTGTGTCTGCCTATGCAGGCGCTTTAATTTGCTGAGCTCTCTGGCTGGTGCCTTTACGTTCAGAGTTACGCTTAGCTTTTCTTTTCTTTTTTCTTTTTTTCTTTGGGGAGTGGGCTGCTGCAGAAAATAGATCCCTTTTATTACTCTGTGTTAAATGTGAATACGAAGGTGGGAGTGTGTGTGTGTGTGTGTGTGTGTGTGTGTGTGAGAATGGGGTCCCTGGATCCTCAACATCAGCACCCCCCCAACTGTATTAGAAATGCACATTCATGGGTCCCTACCCTGGAAGGACTGGGTCAGAAACTCAAATGTGGCCAGGACTCTGGTGTAGCAGACTCTCCAGGGAGTTCATCCTAGCTGGATCCAGACACCTCTGGTCCACACCAACCCCAGTATGTACCACCGCATTTGCTGTGTATTCAAGGAGCCAGATATCAAGACCTCAGGTAGGATGAAGACCAGGGCAGTGTCACTCAGCGTCGACTTGGTCATCTCTGTGCCGTGTTAATAGGTACAATGTAAGGAGCTGTGTGACCAATGTGTTTGGGAAGTACAAGCTTCTTTTTTTAAAAAAGTTTTAAGTTGTATGTATGTATGTATGTATGTATGTATGTATGTATGTGTTTGGTACAGGGTTTCATTACACTGCTCGGACTCACAGTGATCCTTCCTGTTTTCAGCCTCCTCAGCACTGGGATTATGGGCGTGTGTCACCACACCAGTTCTTGGTGGTCCACATGGTGTGCCCGGGGGTGGGCCTGATGTGGCATGTGGTTCCAGGGATCGAACCTAGTCCCTGCGCTTGCCTAAGCAGGCTCTTGGTCTGCTGAGCTATCTTGCTGGCCTTCAGGCTTCTTGATTATAGACTTCTCATGTGTTCCTTACTATTTGTTTTGGAGATGGTAGCTTCAGTGTTGCCCAAGCTTATTAAATGAGCACAAGCAGGCCTGTGTTCCAGAATAGCTGTGCTCTGCAGGGGCCTGTAGGGGAGACACAAGTGGGTGAACTGGGCCTTTAAGTCCATGAGCGCCGAGCAGTCGCATAAGTGGAATCCACTAGCAAATGGGCTGCGCTGGCCCCTGAAGTAGGACGGTGGGCAGACGCAGAGACCGATGGGGACTGTCGCATATGAGGCTCCTGTCCTGTAAGCAGAAGCCCTGCCACCTTGGGGGGTTGGTCCCGTCCGTCCCAGTTAGTAGGTGGGAAAACTAATACAGTGTAGGAAAGTGAAACTGCTTGCCTACAGCTAGTAAGGAGAGGACCTGGCTCATCCCAAATCTCCGCTCTTTCTTTTTAAACAATCAATTCACAGAACTGGTGCGGGGCTGGTGAGGATCAGGGCTCATGGAAGCGGGGTCCTGGTCCCCCAGCTGCAGCTGTGGGGTCATGCCGTGCCTCGCTGAGGGCCGCAGGGGTCCGTAGCCCAGCAGCATTGAAGCGCAAGGTGGGCAGCCTTCAACAAACTAGTCCCAAGCACAGGATTGGAACAGAACATCGCTGTTAATTTTTCAGAACACAAACCTCTCTGTGCTTCTTGGAGGAAACCGAAAATACAAAACAGTACAACAAATACATACCCATTAGCATGGCTGCTATAAAAACTCAGAAAATAACACATAGTGGCAAGAATGCAGAGAAATTGGAATCTTGCACATCTCTGGGGAAACTGGTGGCTGTTGCTACTGACATTGGACATCCATTTACCTCCCCTATAATCCAGATATTCCACTTATGGGTGCATCCCTCTGCAGAGTGAAAGTTATGACTCAGACAGATGCTTGTACAACACAGTCACAGCAGCATTATTTGCAGAGAGCAAGAGGCGGAACCAATGCAAATGTCCACCAACAGATGGCCAGGTAATTGATGACTGCCTTCTACACACAATATAGTATTTAGCCTTAAAAAAGAATGATGGGCTGGTGAGATGGCTCAGTGGTCTAAAGCATCTCCTTAAGCAGGCTTAGGCAACCACAAGGACAGCGGTTCAATCCCCAGTACCACATGCTGCACCAGCCCCTCCCCCAGAGCAGGCTGAGCCGACCATAACATTAAAAAAAAGAAAAAAAAAAAAAAAAAAGAATGAAATTTGGACACGTGCCACTGCATGGATTAGCTTTAAAAGATAATTCCACTGTATGACTGTACCTCTCTAAGGTGTGGGACAGTTTACAGAGACAAAAGGTAGAAAGGAAGTCTGTTGGGTGTAGGGAGAAGGGAAGGAGTTGCTCGTTAATGGGGATAGAGTTTCAGCCCGGGGAGATGAAGACGTTGTGCAGGTGGATGGTGACAGCGATTGTAGCACACCGTGAATGGGCTCAGTACCGTAGAACTCTGTTTCAGAATAGCAAATTTTTTTGTTAGGCATATTTTACCATAATAAAAAAAATACAATGAAAGAAAGGAATGACTACGTCTCAGAGACAATTGCTCTTCATCTTGGGATGCATTTCATACCTGACTTTTCTCTCTGTATTTAGATGCATAGATACATTGTGTTCCTCGTTCCATCAACAATTCTTAGAAACTGCTTTTTGATGGTGCCTTATTATGTTCTCAAGTGGATGCTTTGGAAATTATTTAACATCTCCCCCATCCCTGGCCCTGTGAGCTGTTTTCCATTTTTCTCTGCTTTAGACTGCGCTGCGGTTGAGCTCTGTGTGTATCCATTCTTACTCACATCATGGCTTGTTTCTTTAGGACAGGTTTCCAGAAGCAGAATCTGCGGGCCCCAAAAGCTGTCCACATTTTTGAGATTCTCTGTACGTATCGTCACGTTTCTTTCTAGAAAGGTCACAGAGACTTCATGTGATCTTACCCAAGGGGAATGAGCAAGGGCGTCTTTTTCCCTGTGGCCCCCTCACCTCTCCCCAGAGAGGCCTGCAGGAAGAAGGGTTGGTAGGGCCTTGGAGAGCTCAGAGTCGCGCCGTGGCCGGTGCATTTGGCGTCCTGGGCAGCGAGTGGGCGCCTGGTCAGCAAGCTGGGACAGGGCTGATTAGCACGCTGGCTGGCTGGGGTGCAGAGCCTGCCCGAGGGAAAGAACAGTCAGTTCAGGGATAATCCCTTGATATTGATGCGCTGGTTCCAGGCTGGAGATTTTTTTTATCAGGGCTAATTGCAACTTCAGCCCTGGACTGGGACAGTGTGCGTCCTCTGCTGAGCTGGTCAGACTCAGCCCTCAGATCCCATTTCAGGGGAACCTTGAGCAGCAAGGTGTCTCCACGTTGCTTTTCTGCACTATTCTCTGATGCAACGTTTTAAGGAATGAGAGGGAAAAAAATAGCCATTGACTTCTCATGGGTGTTCCCATATTTAACAGGGGACAAATGAAGTTGCGAGAAGATTCTTTTTCCTATGCTGTTCCATATGTAACACATTTTTAAAAAAAATCAATTTCATTGTGTTTGAGGCTTACAATGTGATGATATGCAATACATATAGATAGTAAAATGGTTACTATGGTGAGCAGATTAGCATATCTTACATAGCTGCTTTTTTGAGACAAGAGCAGCTCACATGTAGTTTTTAAATAAAAATCTCGTTTTTTTCTTTTTGAGACAGGGTCTCGCTATGCAGTTGAGACGGGTCTTGAGCTCACTTTTGTGGCCTAGGCTGGTCTTGAACTTGCAGTGATCCTCCTGCCTCAGCCTCCCAAGTGCTGGGATTATAGGCGTGCGCTACCATGCCCGGCAAAAAATCTCTTAAGATAATAGAATTTTTCTACTTTGATCCTTATATTGGTTATTAGAGATGTACATTTTTTTAACCTACATAGCTGCTATTTTGTGTTCTTTAGTTTTCTTTTCCCGTTTTTCCTCCTTTCCTTCTATCTTTCCTGGGAATTCCTGGGACACTGGAAATTCTGGATGCATTTGATCTCTCTCTCTCTCTCTCTCTCTCTCTCTCTCTCTCTCACACACACACACACACACACACATGATTACATATTTTTCCTTATGTTTGTTCACTGAGCCTAATGTTGTCCAGCTGTATTCATGTTGGAGAGGAAGATCCAGTGCCTGAGCTACATTCCCAATCCTTTTTTTTTTTTTTTTTCCTTCTTAAGGTTTTTGAGCTAGGGTCTCATGAAGTCACTCAATTGCCCAGGCTGGGCTTGAATTGGTGATTTTCTTGCCACAGACACCAAGTGGCTGGGATTCTAGGTGTGCACCCGCTATAAGTTTTGATATTTTAGTAGATGTAGACATGGACATTGGCCTGCCCTGGCCATTTGGAAAGTAGCCCCGTGCTTTGGTCTGCACAGAATGGCCAGTTGTGGCATTGAGCTCTGTTGGGGTGAAGGGCTGCAATCTACAGGGGAATGTAGGGGAGAGAGCTGGAAGCTGACCTCCTCTCACTCAGGGAGACTGAGGCAGCAAGATTGCTTGGTTCGTGACTTTGTGAGACCATCACAAAAATAACATTTAAAAAGGGCTGGAGATTTAAGAAGAAGAAGAGGGAGAAGGAGATAAGAGCACTGTCCCTGTCCCCTCCTCTTCAGAATGCCAGCTCTGCCTGTGTCTGGGGCTTCTCTCTGGTGCAGCAATGCCTGACCAGGCTGGCTAGTTTGATTTGTGGTGCTCCGGAGATATTTGAGCTGTACATGCTGGAAGCTGGTGGCACGAGTTGGGGGTTTACTGTTGGTGCTTTCAGATCCTTGGGAAGAAGCTCGGCGGTTCTACCCATGGGCCTGGTGGTTGGGTGCACCAGCCTGCCGCAGGCACCGTACCCCTATTCCCCAAGGTGAAATGGAAGACAACTGATCTCTGCAGCAGCGGGGTTTCCAGGGTCCATGCTCCTCACTGCCCATCTCCAGTTGGTTATACAGTCTTCTCTCCTGCCACCCTCTCACGCCTGGGTCAGGCATCGCTGGCCTCTCACCCAGACCACTGGGGCAGTCCTTGTACTCTGGTCACCCCATGACTTCCTAAATGGTAGCTAATTGTTTCACTGTCCTCATCAAATGCCCCTTCCTGAGTCCTCATTAGCCAAAGGAGAACAAAAGACCCAAGCTTCCTTTCTTGGCATACAGCTTTCTCTGAGTCCTCCGACTATCCCTTTGCCTACCACCCCTAGGCTCCAGCTCAGAACCACTCACGGTTGTTTCTGGCTTTGAGGTACAGTTCATTCTATCCTGCTTCCTGGTCTGTGCACCTTTACATCCCAGGGCCTGGGGCCAGAGCCAACTCCTTAAGGAAGCCTGTGGTTTGATGCCCCAAGAAGTAACTTCTGTTCGTTTTCTGCTGGTTCCTGGGTTCCTCTTTGTGAAGGTTTTTTTCCCTCCCTCCCTCCCGCCCTCCCTCCCTCTCTTTTCTCTTTTCTTTTCTTTTCTTTCTTTCTTTCTCATCTTTTTTTCTTTTTTGTCTTTTTGAGACAGGGTCTCACTATGCAGTTCAGGCTGGCCTTGAGCTCAGTTTTCGACCTCAGGCTCGTCTCGTACTTGCCCTGATCCTCCTGCCTCAGCCTCCCAAGTGCTGGCATCACAGGTGTGTACCACCATGCCCGGCTCCTCCCTCTTTCTTGTCCTGGAGATTGAACCTATAGCCATCAACACTGAGCGACTCCTCAAGTTCATTATTTTATTATTATTTTTTATTTTGAGACAGGGTCTCACTAAATGGCTAGTTTCCCCAGGCTGGGCTTCAGCTTGCAACCCTCCTGCCCTACCTCCTGAAGTGCAGGAATTACCCATACACACCACCAAACTCTTCCTGATGTTCTCGGACTCCTAGTCCTGCCTCTTCAAGTCTGGGAAGCCCTGATCAGCCTGTGCACAGCAACTGCCCAGGAAGGGCTAATGAATAAATGAGGGAGCCGAGATGGCCAGTCTTGATTTCCTCCCTGCTCCGCAGTCTCCCTGTCCTGGTGCCTGCTGGTGAGCCAGCCGCCTGCGGCTGGGTCCCACTGGACTGCAGCACGCTGTGTATTTTCCACTCAGGGCCAGGGCAGTGGGTGGTGGGTGACTCATGAGGAGGTGGAAAAGCTGATCGCCTTGAGAGCTGCAGACTCAGCTGCCAGCCTGGGGCTCTTCTGGGCTCTGAATCAATGAGCGGGCGGCATGAATGGACAGATGGTCATAGACACTCTGGGGACCCAGATCTCCAGGATCCACATGTCCCAGCTTTAGAGGTACGCAGCTGAGCACCTTATAGGGAGTGCTGGGGCTGCAGTACAAACACAGCTTATTTTCCTGGAGAAGCAGATCTTCTTGCAGAAGTTTATAGACATAATATTCTTTATTATTTGCTTATCTCTATCTTGGGGAGCAATGAGATCATGCACATATCTAAAAGAGACAAAGCGTAGCACTTTACAGTATCTTTCTGCTGCAGGAAGACTTGCTTTGCATTCTGGGGAGGAACCTGTGGCAGGAGGCAGGTGTCATTCTCTGCCTGGGGGCTGTGATGGCAAAGTTTTCAAAGATCTGTGCCAGGCAGGGGCTGCCTATGTTGTCATCTCCCCGTCACTGCCTTGGCACTCACGCCCCCCCCCCCCCCCCCCCCCCCCCCCCCCCGCAGGGATAGATGGTGATATCAGGGTATAGACTTGGCGAGTGGGTGGAGCTGGGCTCAAATCTCTCCAGCTCTAGATACACCGTGTCCAGAGGACAGTAGAGAAGGGACTTCTGCATTCTGCATTCCTAGGGGAGAAAACTGAAAGCAGAAAACGTGCTGAGGCTGAGAGAAGTGTGTGGGATAAATTATGTAGCTAATCCTGTGGGTTTCCCAGCACCCATCCGTAGAAGACATTTTCTTGTCAGGCAGAAAAATAGTGGAGAAACAGCACTGGGAGTGGCACTGGGTTGGTGATGTGGTACCTGCATGGGCAGACCCTGCATGCAGCAGCCTGAGTCCCACCTCATTCCTTTTATTAGAGGCTACACTGGGTGTCCAGTGTTAAGAGCAGGACACCTTGTGCAAGCAGTAGCAATTTCTGATACTTCATTCCTTGTCCCTAGAGGTGTGTCCCCTCCCAGCCCTGGGACACCTCATAACACGGTGTCCAAACCTGATGGTCCTTGGGTTTCTTTAGAAACAGTTTGAAGAATGCCGGATGCTGGCAGAGCCCAGTTCTTTACTGCACTTTTACCCCCTGAAACAGTGGCCCCGTGCCTAGCAGGTGTGGGCGCGGAGTAAATGCTTGGCTGGGTTTGGATGACTCAGTACAGAAGTTGGTCCACTGGTGCACGTGGTCAGCTGACGCTGGAGGATTTGCTTGGAATCTGTAAGAAGTTTATTGCATAATACGTTGTGACTTGACAACTGCTTCCACTCTAGAAGGAGTCACTAAGCTTGTCAGGAAAATTTGTCTAGGAGCCTAGAATTGAGCTCTTGGCCTCATTGAAAGGCTCCATGGGATAGGTAGAAGGTCCCCATGTGGAAATATGTCCAGAGTGTAAGAACTGGGCCTGCTCTCCAGACCTCTGGGGTGGACTCAGGGAATGAGAATAGATTTTGTCAGCTCCACCAGGATCTGGTGGTATTCTTGTATGTAATTCAACCCAGGGAACAAATGACTATTTGGACCCCGTGTGTTTTGGTTTGTGTCTAGTTGTTCCCCCAAAGTCTCATGAGGTCATTGGGTCAGCTTCTAGAGTTTGTGATTAATTCATGATCCAGTGCAGGGATTATGGGTGTGAGTGCTAGACCTCCCTGTTGTAGATAGCCTGAACAAAACATAAGGAAGGGAGAGAAGCTCACGGGTGGCCATAGCTGCTACTCCTCTCTTGGCCCTTGCCGTTTTTTGCCCCCACGAATGGCTGCCTTCTACCACTTGCTACTCTGCCTTGGAGCCAGCTAAGTACGGACTGAAACCGCCACTAACCGTGAGCTGAATAAATCTTTCTTTCCTTCATTTTAGGTGTGGAGTATTTTGCCCCAGCAATGAGAGAAAAGTAACTGTGAGTGTGTTTGAACTGCCTTTGGTGTTTTGACGTATCTGAGGCTGAAAGGGGACCTCCCCCTCCCCCCCTGCCCCCGGGACAAAGTCAGGAGTGTGAGAAACTATTATTACTTATACAAAGTGTCCTTGCACTGGGCATTCGGTGCTTTGCATCAGGTGCCCTTTAATACAAGGTGGGAGATGTGCGCTTGAGGCAGGGAGCAGCCATCCTAGGATGTGGGTGTCCTCAGGGTAGCCAGAACTGTGCACCAGATACTCTGTGGTTAGGCCTGTGGACTGATTCCCTGGAGAAGCTAGGCTGCATAAGAGCAGGCAGTGGTGGACTTTGCAGGGTGTCTTCCTGGGTGAGGGCTCAGAACTCGGATCCTTTGGGCAGAGTGATGGTGGAGCAGCGTTCTATGTGAGAAAGTCACCAGGAAGGGTGGCCAAGGCGGCTGGCTCAGGCCCACTGCCGCCTCCTAGGCACTCCTGTGAATGAAGCATCCTTTCCACCACCACCAAAGGGAAGTGTGGTGAAGTAAAGGCACTTCTGTCTGCAGCCCTGTGATCCCCATCGTGGTGAATGCTGGGTAGAAATTTCTCTTTGTGCCTCTTCCTCTCTGCCCAGGCACCTGGGCTGCTAGGCTGTGGGTGATGCCACGATAGAGTGTCGATTAGTCCTCACAGGTACACTGTGCTGCTGTGTGACCTCAGGGCTGTCTCAGCACCTCTCTGTGCCTCATGGCTCCCCCCCCCCCCTCGTGTCCCACAAGGAGGTTTTGCCGGGTGACTCCTGCTGTGCGTTTGTGGCTCTTGAAGACCTGAGTGTTCAGTCGTCTATCTACCAAGACACACACAATCAGCAGCGGAGAAATCCCTGACACATCGCACATTGGAACTGCCTCTTAATGAGTGGAAAATTGTCTCCTGCCCCATAGGACATTTTGGTTTAACTAGGACATACCTGACCCTGGTCCGCTGATGGCCACGGCGAATCTGCTGTGTGGCCTGAGGCCAAGTTAGCATGGCTGGCAGTAGCTAAGTGGTATCTGGAGGCTGCAGCCTAGAACATGGACAGAGTGCTGGCTTTGTGTCCACTGCAGAGGCCAGGATGGATGGGCTGAGGTGGGCCTTTGCCTTGCTCTGCAGCTCACCTGGCTGGAAGTGGGGGAGCAAGTGGGCTTTGAGGTAGGAGTGGAGCCAATACTAGGGAGAAGAGCATGCCCTATGACATGCAGAGCTCTGTGAGTTACTCAGTTGTCGGCTCCATCTGGAGAGCACCCAGGCAGGGAGAGGGCTTTACAACTCTGGCTCCTGCAGGAGGCCTTGAAACAGCACCAGCACAGCATCAAGCCACTGTCGGGGGTGGCACATTCTCCTAGCATAGGCACAGAGGAGTGGGCACAGCAGGGACATCGCTGAGCCGTGAGGAGGGGGAGCAGTAGGGCTCAGAGCTCCCCCACCCTGGACTCTGAGGTTGTAGGGAGCACCCTCAGGGGCTTGTTCGACGCAGGCACTGGCCTGCCAGCTGTGCTCAGCTGCTCCTGCTCCTGCTCTGCTCTGCCTGGACCATGAGTCTGGGGCCCATAGAGCTTGCAGAGCTTACTTCAAGTCACTGAGCTGTGACAGAACCTGGACTCAACTCCTGTCTTCTTGGTTCTCAACCATGAACTTGTGTCACTGCTTTCTCTCCTTCCCTCTTGGTTTCTTGTATGTAGTACAGGGTCTCACTACACAGCTTGGTCTTGTAGTGACTCTCCTGTCTTTAGCCTTCCCAGTGCTGGGATTACAGGCATGTGCCACCATGGCTGGACTTGATGGCCAGCTCAGTGTGCCGCAGGAGTGCGGCTGGTGCAGCATGTGGTACCAGGGATTGAACCCTGGCCCCTGGGTTTGCCTAAGTAGGCACTTGGTTGGCTGAGCTATCTCACTGGCCCACTTCCTTTTATTTCTGATGACTTCCTATTTTGAGTTTTGATGATGTCCTGGTGCGTAATGGTTCCTGGGGTTCAGAGATTCCCTTTGGGTTATGATCTTCAGTGCAAACTCCCTGAATTGTCTTATTTGATATTTTCCATCTTCACTTTTGTTTACTCTGGTACCAGTGCCTCAGTTTGGTGTTTCCCTCTTCATTGAGTTTTGCCAACATACTTGAGTTCATTTTTTAATTTTGAACTTCATTGTATCACTATGTTTGGAGTATATCTATTATAAAAGTATACAATTTTATGTATTTATTTATCATGTATTATCACATCTATTTTATATCATCTGTAATACACGGTTTTCTTAACACTTGCTATATTTTGACCTCTCTTCCCTTTCTTATGTTTCTTTGCAATCTCCTTTGAGGTTCCACAGTAGACCATTTTAAAATCTCATTTCATATTTTCCCTAGTACATTGAAAGGTTAGCTCTATCTTTATTGCATCACAATTCTTTGGAAACCCTTTTTTTTTTTTTTTTAACAGAACCAGGGATTGAATTCAGGACCCTGCGCTTGCCAGGCAAGTGCTTATTCCACTGAGCTATCTCCCCGGCTGCACTTCACAGTTCTTTAGAAATGCTCTTCAGTCATATTGTGCTAATGATTAATGTACAGAATAAAATAGTATCTCTTGATGTCTTGCCATATAAGGTAAATTTTTCCTTCTTTATATTCTTCTGCTCCTCAGTATTGCAGGAATGCTTTTGTTATGTAGACTGATGTCTTAAACGTCTGTATTTTACACAGAAGTGCATTTACATTTTATTTTTTTCTTTAAGAAGTTCTACTTTCATTTTCACTTTGATTTGCAAACACAATTGTAATAATTATTTAACCTACCAGATCTCAGAGTTTTGTCGCCACAGACATCTATTACTAATTTTTTGTTGTTGTTTGGATCAGGGTCTCCGTCTTACATGCGAAAAGCATAACACGGGTCACTTTCTGGTATAGCCGATTCTTACTACACGTTGCGTCCTCTGATGCACACAGCATGTGGCCGTGCTGTTGAGTTTTGCAGAGGAGAAGTCAGATGCCAGCCTGAATTTTATTTCTTTTGCAGGTTTGACACTTTCTGCTTGGGTGTTTGAAATTCTGTACCCTGTGGCTGGGGTATAGCTCAGTGGTAGAGCACAAGGCCTTGGGTTCAATCCCTAGCACTGCATGAACAATGATAATGGTAATAGTCTTTTACCACAAAATGAAAAGAAAAATTATATGTAGTAGTCCGTGAGCATTCTGCCCTTCAGATATAGGTGTGTGTGGGTCTTCAGGCTTCAAATCGTTCTGGTATTTTCAGCACTTTTCAGCGCTGTTCAGTTTGCACTTGGCTGCTTCTGCTCCACGAGAGGGGTGCGTGCATGTCCTGTTGTACAACCTTCCACCTCAGACCTCCCATCAGCCTCTTTGCAAGTCCTTTCTTCATTTTGAATGCTGTATCCTCAGCTTTTATGCTGAACAGTATTTGCTGGGCATGAGGTGGGCTTCTGTGCCTATCAACCATAAATGCACCCGGCCTTGGGCAGCAGTTAGGGAAGCCCGTTTCTGCCCTCATCATGGGTAGAGCTCAGCTCTTGGATCTGACGCTGCAACCCCGGCTGATGAGGCAGAGGCTCACATCGCTCAGAGGCCTGTGAGGCTGGACCGGTGAGCTGCAGCCGTCTGGAGTTCCAGCAGGGAGCTTAATCCCGGTGATCCTTCTCCGCACTTGGTGAAGCCGCTGGACCTCATGCCAACTGTTTGCCTCTGGCTTGCTGTTTGCCTTGGCCGCCATGCCAGGTACACACTGTGCTGGGACTTGTCCTCCTTCCTGGAGCTGCCACCTGCTGTGTCAGGGACAAGCCCTTGCTTCTGAATGTACCTGCCACGTGATCCCTGGGGCTTCCCAGAGCAGCTGCTGACGAGGGCTGGCTGTGTGGACCCACACGGCCCAAGGTCCCGGCACCTGGCAGCTTGCCTCCTGCACAGCCCTGCGGATCTAGGCAGCTCAGTGTGTCATCTTTAAGGGTCCTGCTTTCTGTTTTCTAACCAATCTACCACTCTGTAGGGAGCAAGGCTGCCTGAGGGGGGCTTTCTGCTTCTTTGTCTTTCTGTGTGTGTCTGTCTTTCTGCTAAATTAGAAAGGCTGAACCCAAGTTTCTGATCTTCTGATCTGCCTCAGCCTCTGAGAGTGCTGGGCTACCCTAGATGCCTCTTCTCTATTGGCGTCACTCACTTTTTTCTCCTGAGCTTCTCACAGGTTTCTGGCCCTTGTCCTGGTTCCCTGCGCTCTTGCAGGGCTTCCACGCTTGCTGTATTCCTTGGGTGACAGCCACAGGCATCTGGGCAGGAAGGCATAGATGCCTGTGTTCACTGTGCCTGGTTCTCATAAATAGGCAGAGCCTTAGGAGGCCAGTTGCAGGCCTTTGTCCCTCTGCTGCTCATGCGGGGACCCATGGGGACCAGCCCCTGCTTGCTCGACTCCCCTCTCCTGTGGACTGCATATTCTAGCTCTTCCTTCACTTCGCTCCCGCCTCATATCTGAAGCCTCCTGGCAGAGGGTGGGGCCTCTGGACTTGAGATGGAGTAGAATGGGCTCTTGAGGCCTCATGTGACCACCCTGCGGTGACCGTATTGGCCCTGTGACCCAAGTCACATTATACTTGTGTCTTTTGTAGATTAAGAGACTTTACAATAAAGAGCACATACTCTGCCAGCACTCCTTCTGTAGCACATGGTCTTAGGCCTTTAGGCCTGGGTTGTGGTTTTGGGGACCATCTCTCCGGGTGTTCTGGAGCTAAGGGGTGCCCTTGAGAATGGCAGGATTGATTCCTTGTCAGGCGGCACAAGTGGTGGGGTTAGAAATGCAGTGCATGTGGGATCTTGCTCCCCCTCCAGGCTGTCCTTGGGCATATCACTTCTGGGCCATCTGCCACTGGCTATAGGCATGAGCACACTCCTGACCTTTTAGGGGTGGACAGAGCTCCTACCAAGCACTCAGAACTCCAGTCAATGGTGTGTTATGCAAATAGCCTTGCTTCCGGGCTCAGAAGGGACTCCTTTGTCTCTGGTTAGTCACAAGTGACAGGTAACAGTGGAGCATTGGCTTTAGTGAGAAACTCACTAAGCAAGAAAAGACTAAATGGAGTTTTCCTAAGGAGACTGGACAAAAGACAAGATGAGGACCGATTAGAGTGAGGGGTGAGGTCCCCAGGAAGTTACTCTCTAGGCTGCTGCTTGCCCATACGGGGCCATTTCCTCCTCCTGGTGGCAGGATAAACTGTGATACCCTAGCCGGGTGAGGAGAGAATGCAGGGGAGTGACGCTGGGGCAGACTGGGCAGCCATAGGCTCAGGGAGCAACGGCTGTGACCGCGGCTGCAGAGTCCAGCTTGAAGTGCTCTGGGACATGAGGCAGGGCCATCCTTGGCACAGTAGGAGGGACAGATGCGTCCGTGATGGTGTGAAGGTGACAGTAAGGGTCTGGCTTCTTGCTTTCCAACCATTCTTTCATGAAGTTTGCCACTTCTTAGGGAGCACAGCTGCCTGAGGGAGTTCCCTGCATGCATCCACCCATCCACCCATCCACCCATCCACCCATCCATCCATCCATCCATCCATTTTCTGTCTTTGTCGCTTTATCTTTTATGTATGTATTTATTTGTTTATTTATTTATTTAGTGTTTGGTATTTAGTACAGGATTACTGCAGAGTCTCGCTGCGTGGGCTAGGCTCATAGTGATCCTCCTGTGTTCAGCCTCTCAAGAGCTGGGATTGCAGGTGTGCGCCAGCCACCACATCCAGTCTCAATCACCATGTCAGAGTATCCCAGGGGTGGGGCTGGCATAGCTCCCCAGGGATTGAACTATGGTCGCTGTGCTCTGCCTAAGCAGGTGCTTTAGTCCACTGAGCTGTCTGAATGGCCCTCTTTCTCTGTCTTTCTGTCTCCTTTTCTGTGTCTATCTTTGTTTC
Source organism: Myocastor coypus (assembly GCA_004027025.1). Taxonomy (NCBI): domain Eukaryota; kingdom Metazoa; phylum Chordata; class Mammalia; order Rodentia; family Myocastoridae; genus Myocastor; species Myocastor coypus. The sequence continues at coordinate 5,119 of PVJA010020378.1, read as the reverse complement.
TTCCTCGTTCTTTCTCTTTTTCTTTATCTCTCACATGTGCACACCTTTGCCCTGAGCATCTTTCTGTCTGGGTAAACTCAAACTTCAGCTGACCTACTGAGGAAGTAGGATATTACTAATGTCCTCTGGGTGGCTGTGAAATCAAGGAAACAAGCCAACATGGTTTCTTAGGAGCTTGATGCTCTGGCTAGGTGCTGACCTGGTCCTCTCTTCTGTGAATGCTTCTACTTCCAGAATATTCTTTGTAATTGGCACAAGGCGCTTGCTTACCTCACAGACTCGCCTCTGGCACACAGTCTTGGTGAGTGAGGGGGTGGGGCTAGAGACTCTTCTGTCAGAGAGGTTGCATCTGGAGCCCTGTGCCTTCCTCCATAGGGTAGGGGATGTCTCTCCCTGCTCTGCATAGGGTGGTGTGCCCTCTCCTTCACCAGGGCGGTGACCCAGTCCCAGTGCCTGTGGCTATACTGGGAAATAGGTCTTTTGCAGAGGAGCAAGTCAAGGTGAGAGCATTAGGGTGGGCCCTAATATGGTATGACTGTGTCCTTAGGAAGGGGGACATGTGGATATAGAGACAGACACATATGGGGAACAGCAGCAGGAGAAGGTGACTGCTGAGGGGGGTTCTGGCCTACCAGCTGCATGTTGCAAGAAATTGCCCCGAATGATGAGAGGGCCTGGAGCAGTGGCTCGTCGAGGTCCTCAGAAGAGAGCAGCTCTGCCAACACCTTGATCTGGAGTTCCTGGCCCCCAGATCCAAGAGACAGTGCATTCCTGCTCTCGATGCCACCTGGCTTGTGCTGCTGTGTTACACACCCGCACCCTAGCACACCCATGCCCCTAGCATACCGATGTACCGAGCATCCAGGGTCTTATTTTTCTTCTCCCTGGAAAGCCGCAGCACTGGTACTGAAGGTCCATGCCTGTGACCCCTTGCTTTTGGCATGCACAAGCCAGGAAGGCTACCCATCCGGGTGACCAAAGGCGATCTCTGATCTGCAGAGGATCTGGATAGCCCGGATGGGTGGAAACTGCTGCTTCATGCCCAGCTCGGGAGGGCATCCTTCTCCCTGCATTGTGCCACTTGCCCAGACCCTCTGGGCTCTGGGATCACATGCGCCAGGCAGCTGGGCTACCTCTCCTGCACAGCCCTCATTAGAAATTTCCCAAGCACCTAAACTGCCCCACCGTAACTGAGGAAGGTGGTGCAACAAAGATCGGAAGCTTAGTACTGCACTGGGGCACTGAAGGTCTAATTGATGAGATGCCCAGAAAAATCAGAGGTCGCTTGTCAGACTCTAGTGCCAGGTGACGATTTTCTTTGGATTCAGAGTCCTCTCAGTGGTTACCTCTTTCTGAGTAGCACAGCCAGTTGTGCATCTGCAATACCAGCCTGGTATTGTGACTTTGCAGCTGTCATCTTTCGAATGTTTGGATCTGTCCTCACTCATTACATACAGGCTCCCAGAGGGCAGAACCTTCCCCTATCCTGTTCAGCCTTTGGCGGGGATTGGAGGGCTGCATTTGCCCAGGGCCCACCCCTGTCAGCCTCGTATAGCTGGCCTGCATGGGTGAACGTTTCAGCTGCACCGCCCTCATTGTGTAGGAGGGAACCCCAGACTTTAGGGTGTGAGGGTTGGTTCTGTGTGTCACCAGCAGCAGAGCTAGACACAGGGTCCCCTGAGGGCTCTCCCAGTGGGCTCACAAGGAATACAGTAGCTGCTTGGCACTACCTTCAACTTTAATGATCCCCTCATGGTTCCTACAGGCACCAGTTTGTGCCCCACCTCAGATCCTGTGCCTTTGGGGACAGGGCTATCTCTCCCCCTTGCAGCCCCTGGGCTCCTAGCTCTGGGTCAGGCACAAACCCCTCCCAGTGCACCTCTGTTGATTGATTGGCGTGGTGTTAAAACATTTGGCTTTTTGCAGGCAACTCTAGGAGGGTGATGAGCTTTACAAATCTGCCTGGTGCCTGAAATTGAACCACACATAATTCACTCGTGTGCATGTTTGAGTCGGGATTGTGTTCGCCCACGTTCTCCCTCCAGCTCATGCTTGATGCCGTAAGATTCCAGACTTCTCCAGCGTACAGCTGGGCCTGCCCTGGCTGATGAGGACCAGATTCCTGACCTTTGGGCCTTGCGTCCCTGTGGGCAGTTTGCTGCCATCCTAACTCCAGGCTCTGGCCCTCAGTGAAGCTTGTCCAAGTGTTATCTGTCTTCCTTCTGCTTTCTAAGCATGGCGGCTGCTGAGGGGTGGGGTAGAGAAGGTATGATGAGTGGGGAGTGCCTGGGCAGGGCTGCTGCCACGCCAGGACTGCAGGAAATCGGGAGAGCCAGTCTGTTTGCAGAGAGCCAGGACAAGCCCCAGAAGATTTGGGTTAATAAACTCACACTTGTGTTCAGCTGCACAGCGCCCATCCACACCTTAGAACTTTTTTTTTTTTTTAAATTGAGTTTTTTTATTATTATTATTATTATTATTATTTTGTCCTTATTTCAGAACCCTTGTTTGCTTATTCACTCATTTTCTTGGCCGGCTCAGCCCGCCCTGAGGGCAGGGCTGGCACAGCATGTGGTGCCGGGGATCGAACCGTGGTACCTGAAGCTGCCCAAGCTTCCCCAAGCAGGCGCTTTATACCACTGAGCCATCCTGCGGGGCCCGCTGCACCTTAGAACTTTGACCTGACGTGAATTATTTTGCTTCTCTAAGCTTGATTGCTTTGTAAACAGGCACAGAATCTTGCAAACATCCAATGCCATGCAGCCGGCATTAGCACAGCGCATCATGCCTTGTAGGTGTCTGATGACTCGTATAAACAGAGGCACCTCACCTCTGCTGCCCTGACCAGAGGGCAAGAGGGGTCACATGCACAGGACTTGCTGTGCTCCAAGAACCTGCAAAGGGACCTCATGTTCACCTGCCTGTGCTCCACAGGTTCCCTAGAAAGACAGTCACACATGCTGGCTCTAAAGAACTTGTCTGGAATTCTGAGGCGCAGCGCTGGGGTTGGACCCAGGCAGTCTGGTCCCTTGTCTATCCCTGTAGTCACCTTGCTACCTGCCCTTGCTTGGAGATCAACCTATAAGGAAGCCTTGCATAGCTTTCCTGTGCCTCAGTTTCCTCATCTTAAAAATTGGGAGGGTGGGTGAACCACGTGGGAGCCCCAGGAGAATTCTGGGTGCTTGGGAAAGGTCTTCAGAGGATGTCCTGATGCATCCCCAACGCTCAGTCAGTGGCAGCAGTGTGGATAAGGGGTACATGTGTGGAGCTGCCCAGGAGTACAGACTGCTGGGTGCGATGGGCTGATGAGGTGGCCCAGGTCTTTTATTTCACTTTTGAAGTCTATTTTATTTTATAGGCACGTAATAATTGTGCACAATTTTGAGTTACAGTGTGACGTTTCAACACATGCCAGCCTTGCATAACTTTATGAAATCAGGGTAATTAGCATACCAGTCAGCTTCAATATCGCTCACTTTTTTATTGCAAGAACATTCAAATTTCTCTTCTGGGGCACCAGGGATATAGCTCAGTGACATAAGCACCTACCTGGCAAGGTCCTGAGTTCAATTCCTGGTGCCATGAGAAAAAAAAAAATTCTCTTTTAGCTCTTTGAAATATACAGTGCAGCACTGTTGTGCTCTGGTCAACAGGCACTGTATCACAGTGTTTTTATGATGAGGATTCAGCAGAGCTGGAACTCAGCAGAGCTGGGCTATGAGAGGGGCGAGTTCCAGGCGGGGGTGGGGGGGATCACCTAGCTGGGGGAGGAGTTGGGAAACCAGATAGCCTGAAACCACCAGGTCATGAGCAGAGTCTATGTGGGAGTGTGGAGTTTGGGACAGATCGTGAAGGACTGTCATGGGCAGTGTAGGTTTTAACATGCACCTTGGGTAGCCACTGAGGCTTTTCACCAGCAAGTTGTCTGTCAGGGCCCAGAGGGGCTGCAGCCCATTGCTGGAGCCAGGATTAGCAGCCAACAAGGAGAGATATGGCAGGGTCACCACAGTGTTCACCCTCCTGTCTAGCTGAATCAGGCTTGGGATATCCCAGGAGGCTGGGCCTTGGCCCTTGGACACATCCAGGGTTCCTGTCTTTTAGGTGCTGTTTGTGTCACAAATGCCTGTCACATAGGGGGCATTAAAAATAGCATGGTGGCTAATACCATTTCTCAAAATAACTGCTTACAAAGTGCTTTGCTGGGGTGAGTGGCTACTAAAATTAGACTTGCTGGTGGTTGTGTGTGTGTGTGTGTGTGTGTGTGTGTGTGAGTGTATTTGTGGTTTTTAAACCTGCTCCTGCCCCTCCTTGAACCGAGGCATTGTCCCTCCGCTCTCCTTTGCTCCGTGGACTCTGTTGTCATTGCTGTGTGTCTTATAGATGCATCTGCTCTACCACCCATGGTACCCTGCTCTGTGCCTGGGTCCTTGGCACACTGGAGCTGCTGCCCTATATCTCTCTATTGCCCTACTCTGAGAAGAATTTTGAAGAATCCTGGAGGGTGGGGTGGCCTCATTTTGGCAGTGGCCTCATTCCTTGGTGTGCCAGGTAATAATAGCACGCTGTGCGTGGGAGGGATCTCGCTCAGCATACTGTCCAAGGGGGAAACTGGGCCACAGAACAGCGTGGGAGCCCCACTCAAGGTGACCCAGTAACTGAGGGCACAGACTCATGATTTCCTGGGCCCTCTTTTCATATGGGAGCTCCAGAAATTCTTTTGGGGTAGCGTTGGGCCAGTCCTTTTGGCTGTTGGACAATGGGGTCACTTCAATCCAATCAATTGTCATTCACTAATAGCATCAAAGGGAAGATTGAATTTTAAAATTAAGTTAGAAAACGCTGTGAGTCAGCATGTGGGGGAATTTGGGATTTGGGATCCACAAAACCTGAAGGCCAGAGCTGGTTTTTCCTTAGTGAATGACTTGTATCGCACGTGATGGACTTCAGTGTCCCCACCTTTTGAGATGATGGAACATTCTCGAATTCGTTCTGTGGCAGTAACTGGGTGAGGGCCTGCTGTGAGCCTGACCCTGCCTGTAGGTCTTGAAGTTCCAAAGAGTGGCTTAAGGTAAAAGCAGAGCCATGAAACATAAGTCAGCATGCTACAGATACAGTGGTT
>PVJA010020377.1:27029-37153 GCA_004027025.1 Myocastor coypus | reverse complement strand
TCCCTGACGGAGCAATATAGGAAAGACATAGATCGCATGAAACAGTTTCAAAGAGATATACAAGAAAATAAAACCTCGATCACAAGTTGGCAGAGCCGAATGAACGAAAATGAAGATAGAGTTTCCAACCCTGAAGACACAGTTGCAGCCAGTGAAAGAGTAAGAAAGGATCTTTTAAAAACAACCAGAATGCAGGAAAAAATAATTCATCATCTGCAAAAATCTAGGAGAGGAAATCGCAATCGCTGGTCTCGAACTCGCATTGATCCTCCTGCCTCAGCCTCCCAAGTGCTGGAATTACAGGCATGCGCCACCACGCCCGGCTTCTTATAATTTTTTAAAAACCAGTTTTGCAGGTTTATATCTGGTAACCCAAGCAGTTTGAAGATAACATTGTGCAATACAATAGCCATTGTCAAATTCCTATTACTTTGTCTACTGAAATTTTGTATAGTTTCTGTTTTTCTTTTCTTTCTTTCTTTTTTTTTTTTTTTAGCATTTTGTATTCTGAAAAAAAGATTGTGATGTGCAACAATGCTATCTTCCCTTCCATGAAGGGTTAGATGGGTGTCAGGCTTACCTGTGGTGCTCCTTGCACCCAAGGCCTTCCGGAAGGCAGACCCAGACCTAGTTTGTAGTGAGGACAGGAGGCTGTCTTTGTCCCCTGCAGGCACTGGTCATACAGGTTAATAATGAGGTAACCCATTAGCGATTAAATCTTTTGTCTGAGAAGCCATATAAATTGGAGATCAGATAGAACGGATGAGGTATACCCCATGAAAGGTCTGTGGGAAAGAGGAGTAAGATGTACACCATGGGAAACTCATGGAGCATCCCTGGGCCAGTTCCTGACCTGTTAGGCCACAGTGAGTTCCCTAGTACAGCCAAATTCCTTGGTATTAGGTTATGGAAATCTTAAAGGACATCCCCTGGATCAGTTTTTGTCTGAGTCAACTCCAGCGTGTGCTCTGATAAAACTGACCAGCTTGGGAATCAGATTCCAAATGTCTGTAGCATTGATTGGGCACAGGTGTCCCTTCCTATGCACCTTTGGGCGTCCTTCTTTGGCTGCCACCCATACTCCAGACAGCTGTTCTGAATCTGAAGTGCCCTACTTGGTTGACACCTCTAGTCGATTATAAAATCACCTAACATTACGGCATTGTTTTATAAGGAGGGGTAGCAAGCACTTTCTTCACAAAATTCTCACAATTTTCTTTCTGCATAGGTAGCTCTTGGGCACACTGACTGACAAAGGTGTGTTTCTGGGAATAATCTTCAGTCATAAACCTAGTGTCTGGGAGGAAAGTATCTCTGGCTCCCAATAAGTTTTCCCCTGAGCATTGTAAGTAGGACACTTGGACCTTGCTCTCTTTTAAACAGCTGAGGAATGTTTCATGTGTGAGGAACCTGACAGGTTGTCGCCTAAGAACTGAGGATAGGACAAGTATACAAGAAAAGAGACTAAGGACTAAGGAGTCTATCTGAGACACTATTAGCCTAAGAGAGATGAGGTACTGGAGCCTGCTGCTGCCACTGTCTCATGGAAGAACTAACTTAAACTTGAATTCTTGAACTTGAACTCGAACTCTTGCTCAGTTCTTCACCTCTAACTGGTCCTTCCTCCTGTCTCTAATCCCCTGCATCCCATATAGCTCATGTCATAAAATATGTTTTGTGGAAGATGAAAGCTTAACCATGAGAAGATGTTTACCAATTACAGGTCACATATTTTAGATAAAGAGATAAACTTCAGGCTGAAATGATCATAACATTGCATACAAGTAAGATGAAAGTAGTAAGAGGACTAGCTTAAGTGGAGCAAACTCAGTAGTATCTATTGCCAATCCTGGAAATACCTTTGATGGTGCTTGGTAAGTGGCTCTAGAGACCAGGGATGTGGAGGCAGACAGCTGGGAAGAGCTGGAGCAGTGCCCTTCCTGCAATCCCACGGGCCTTCATGACATGGAGCCCACTCTCTCCCGTGCCTCCTTCCACAGGTTGGGACATGGTAGGTTCCTTTCACCTCACTTCTCTGCCTGTCCCTAATAAACACTCTTGGGAAAAGTTTAGAAGATTTGGGACAAGGGGCAAGAAGGAAGAAAAAAATGGACAGTCTTTTAGCTGAGTATGACAGAGCTGAGGTCTCCATGTTTTCCATGCTTCTTTTTACTTCTGGGTTGGCTTGTCAAAGTGTTGTCACTGGTGATGGGTACTGAATCTCTTAGAGGTGCTAGGTTCTCTTGAAAACAGGTTAGAGAGACCTGAGTCACCCTATGAGACAGGTGGGTACTTGGTATAAATTTTCTCTTACTTGGGCACCTCTTCAAAAGTCATCGTCCTGCTCTTCCTGTAAGCGGCCTGTGGTGTCCTGTGAAAATGGTTCGCTACTCTCTCAACCCAGAAAACCCCACAAAATCATGCAAATCAAGAGGCTCAAATCTTTGCCTTCATTCTAAGAATACACGCCAAACTGCCCAGGCCATCGAGGGTATGAATATCTGAAAGGCCACCAAGTATCTGAAGGATGTCACATTAAAGAAGCAGTGTGTGCCATTCCGACGTTACAATGGTGGAGTTGGTAGGTGTGCCCAGGCCAAACAGTGGGGCTGGACACAGGGTCGGTGGCCCAAAAAGAGTGCTGAATTTTTGCTGCACATGCTGAAAAATGCAGAGAGTAATGCTGAACTTAAGGGTTTAGATGTAGATTCTCTGGTTATTGAACATATCCAGGTGAACAAAGCACCCAAGATGCGCCGCCGTACTTACAGAGCTCATGGTCGGATTAACCCATCCATGAGCTCCCCCTGCCATATTGAGATGATCCTTACTGAAAAGGAACAAGTTGTTCCTAAGCCAGAGGAGGAGGTTGCACAGAAGAAAAAGATATCTCAGAAGAAACTGAAGAAACAAAAACTTATGGCACGGGAATAAATTAATTATAAAATAAATGCAAATAAAAAAAAAGTCATGGTCCTTGGACCACTTCAGAGACAAAGGACAAAAAGTAAGCATAAATGTACAGGATTTTACACCATTTCTCTTGCTTGTTGACAAAACATCTAACTGTGCCAGTGGGACTCTTTTGCTGGCTGCAAACAACACGGAAGTCATGCATTTCCCCTCCAGCCTTTCACATGATGAGAGCCTGGGAAAGCATTTCAGGATTCGTGCGAAGAATTTCTGGGTGCCTCACATTCCAGTACCACTTACCACCATCTGGCTCCGTCTCTTCCTGATAACCACTGGCAGAAGATAAGTTAAGGAATTTAGTTCTCTGACTGCTGAAAAGCCAAATGGGAGGGAGGGGTCTTGAAGGGTGTTGGGGCTTTGGTGGAGGAGTGAGAGAGGAAAAGAAGAACGCTGAACAAGTCTTCTCGGCTTGATTCCACAGCCTTCGGAGAGAAACAAAACCATGGCTAGAGGACTGTACTCTTTCTGGCTGGCTCTACCAAAGCTCTGGTGCGGTTTCAAGAGTATTCTTGATCAAATAATTGATTAAGCAGAACGCTTTCTCTTTTCACATTGGAATGAGCACTGCTGGAATGAGCGGCTAAACTGGGATGGCACAGTCTGTGCCCATAATGAATTAAGGGAACAGAGCATAAGGAAGAGAGGCTTTCTTGTAAGGAGCAAAAAGCAGAAGACACAAGCAAGCTCCCTTGGAGAGGGGGCCGGAGATCAGGACGAAAAAATACACATGGGCCTTTGTTTCCGGGTGTGCTTGTCAGCTTTACTGGTGAACCTTGCTCTGAAGTGGGTTTCTGGAACTTCTCACGACCTGATTGGCTTCCTGAGCTGTCTTCACAGGAATCCCAGGGCAGAAGACCTTAGCCCAGGAACCATTGCTTGTATGCATATTCCTTTTGGCGGGCTTTGTTTCATTCACTCTTCTCATTTTCCCTTGGCCAGAACCTGATCTCTGGGATTCACAGACTAGTGAGGATTAGCTCATAAATAAGGCAGCTTGGAAGCTTGGAGCTAGTGAGGAAGTGAAGAGATGTGTGTGTGTGTCTGGTGCAGTGATAATGTGATCTTAGAGTGAATGGATATGTATCCGTACATATATATAAGTACATGTATATTCAATCTCTCTCTCTTTCTTTGTGTGTGTGTATGTGTATGTATGTGTGTGTACAATAATACCTTGGTTCATGAATGCCTCTGTTTACAAACAATTTTATTCTCAAGCGAAGCATTCAACAAAATTTTGCTTTCTTTCACAAGCTTCACAATGAGTGACAAACATACCCCGACTCATTTTTCTTACACGAGCACAAACGTGACCATCTTCTCCAAAATCATAAAACAAACTACGTTCACGAAATCAAGTGCCCCTGTATATGTTTTTATTCACTAAATAGAGTTTTATTTTGTTAGGTTGCTCCTCCCACTTTGGTCTCCTCTGCATTTTATTGGAGGTGCGGAGCGGTTACTATCTTGGTTTTGAGCACCTGACTTCCTCTCTGCTCCTGTCAGGGCTCTCTCTCTGTCTCTCTGTCTCTCAGTCTCTCTCTGATCCTTTGATGTAAGTTCTTGTGCCACTTTTGTTATCTTGGTGCCTTATTAGATCTGGTTTACCCTCCTCTTTACCCTTATCTCTTTTATTGTTGCCAAAGAAATTCCTCCAGTAAAAATTTAACATCTTTTCGTCAGGATTAGGCAAAGAAACAAAGACAAAAACAACAAGCCAACCAAACAAACAAACAAAAAAAAAACCAAGAAACAATCTAATGAGACCTTTATTTTATTCTTTACCTGCCTACAGATTCTTTTTCCCTATACTTTTTGTTTTCTGGTTTTATTTCTTCTATTTGGCTTCAGTGTTATCTTTACCAAAGGTATTAAAAAGATGACGAAAGCTATGTTCTTCCGAGTGAGTGTGGGCCAACTATAAGTAGGAAAAGAATTGTTCCCTGAAGAGTGAGAGGGGAACATGAGAGGGCAGGACGTAGACAGAAAGCCAGACAGGAAGCCTGCCGGAGAGACAGATGCACAGGCCACGAGCACAGTGGCTGCCATCTTTTGTGTCCCTTCTCTCCCAGTCACATCAGATTGCCACGGCAGATCAGTGAGGAAGTACTCTTGGAAGCCGTGAATTTGGAATAAATCAGCTTTGCTCCATCCAGAAAGAGCAATCTGACACAGAGCCAGAAAATGTCCACCAGGACTCTTCATTCTCCAGGGTTCTTACAACTTATGGTTTCTATAGTAACCACATTACCTCATTTTTGGGAATTTTACAAGAAAGCCATGCAATTGTCACAAGTTTGACATTTCCCAGAAGTTTGCTGGTCAAGCAGGACACCGTTCAAGATTTAGTCTGCTTCTCAGTATGTTCTGTCTGTTCCTTAGGTTAATGACTTGTTCTCCTGTTGCGGTTTTACGGTTAACAGGGGCGGGGTGAAGAGTGAGCTCATCTAAAGTTCACGTGACCTTCAAGAGGAAGTTCAGAAACAAAGTGGAGTCACCTATGCCACATCAGCTATGTCAAGATCTAGGCTGTTCTATTAAAAATGTGTCTGATTCTCCCCAGAAGAATTGAACTTGGCTAGCATTTTCTGATTGGTCTTATTTGAGGACTTGGGTGAATCTGTCTTGGATATCCATGGTTGATAAATGACATCCGTTTGCTCAGCATATTCACCACACCTTGTTATTCTGTTTTAGTGCGTGTACAGGAATGTAGCCCTGATCACATAGGGATGATATAGTACTCCCAGATAATCTAATAATGTAAGACAAGTGTAATTCCCAACCTATGACGTATTCTACACACTGAGTTCATGTTTTACAAAACTGAAACGTGAACACTGAGGAACAATGGAAGTTAAATGTAGGAAGCATTTATTGAGGAAAAGACACCTTTTGTCTAAGACAGAAAGAAGGGACGTCCAGGGACTGCACTTTTCAAGGAAATTTTATAGAGCAAAATCATGAGCTGGGTTTCAAATCATGAGGCAGGTTAAAGCAGGACAAAACTATGGTGAACTAGTAAGACTGTAAGTGTAGTCACATAGGCACTACTGATGGAAAATCACAAGGTTTGTATAAGGTGGGGCAAAATCATGGTCAGCCAATAAGGTTACAGGTATAGTCACCTAGGTAAAATTGATAAAATGAGAAAGCAGGCCACCCTGGACGTGCGCGTGGAATGTGCAAGGTATTTTCCTAGAAAGGGTGGGCCAGGGAAGTTTTGGTTTTCCATCCAAGGAGATTGAAGCTTATTTAGAATATCGGCCACTGCTGTTCATCCCTCAGGAAAGTATGTGGACACAGTCATTCCCTTTATGACGTCATTAAGGTCTGACCTGCAATGAATGCACCTCTAGGCACAGTTGTAATGTGCTCTTATCTTCTTATGCTGACTTCAAGGGCCTCGTCTTGTCTGACTACCTCTAATGTTTCTAACTAACAGCTATGTACAATATTCTCTATACCAAGGAAGTAACCTTAACTGTCATGAAGGAGCAAGGGGTAACAGATCATTTCGGGTGTTACAGGTGTGACTGGCAGTTAGAGATACTCCACAGAGGGTCTGTCTAAAGGTCCTTGATAGACACCAGGTATTCTCCTTTTGGCTAGGCATATAGCTTTAAATCTGGAGAAGACAAAGCCCAATAAGCAATTAAGCATACATGGGTCACATAACATTGACAAGATTATTATGAATACAACCATCAAAGTCTAAATACTAGCAACAAAAAGGATGGAGAGAAAGTCTTGGGAATTCCAGAATCTGCATGGCATTAACTTGTTTAATAGGTTGAACTGCTAGTGAGATACTAGCAAAGGGTCAGGAATGTACACACAATATCTAGCTTTGAAATTAGATGATTACTTCCCTGTGCCACTGCTGGAATGTGTAATGCCATCTGATTTTGGAGGGTGGCTTGTTTCATTGATCTTAGTTTTTTATTTCAGATAGAGATACTGGTCACAGTGTTCTGTAAGGTCTGTCCAGTACATTTAGTTAAGGACTCTGTGTTTCATGATATCCTCTCACCCTAGAGAAGGAGTAAAGGTAGAAGCCAGTGATTATATGAGTGAAACACACGTTTAGACCACGGACCTTGCAGATAGGGTAAGTTTGCAGGTTTATAAGTTCTTTTGACACACCTGCCTTACAAATATCCTTGTGGATATCTCTCTATTCACCTATGAGGTATCCCGGGCCATAAATTGGTTCCATAGGACCAATGAGGACCATTAGGGGCTTCCCATGTAATTGCAGGGTGATTATTCTAGTTTGTTGTAAGTCAGGCTTTGACCTGGAAAGTTAAAATATACATGCACTTCATAGGGGATGTCTACCCCGCATATTTAGTAGAGTTAGGTCAATGAGAATAAGAGTAAATTTTTTTAGGGGCTGCGGAGATAGTTCTGCGGCACAAGGGCCTGCCTGGCAAGTGCAAGGTCATGAGTTTGAACCCCAGTCTTGCAAAACAAAACAAAACAAAACAAAACAAACCCCCCCAAAACACAGAGTAGGTTTACATTCTCAACATAAGGGGGCCTTTTTACTAAGTTGTCCTATAGTCAGAGTTAACCATATTCAATAATCATCAGTATAAATATTAACTTTCTGGCTTTGACTGAATTGTAAGGCTCTAATTAGAGCTAGGGGTCCTGCTAGCTGAACACTAATTCCAGGGACAAGTGAGGAGCTTTTAAGCATGTGAGGTACAGACAGTATTGTATACCCCGCCTTTCTCATCCCATTTTCAATTAGGGAACTGCTATCACAGAGATGAGTCAGATCAGGGTCAGTGAGGGATGGATGTGTCTAACAGGTCTTTTTTTGTGGGGGGGCTGTATACTTTTAGAGAATTACTTGTTTAAAGTCATATCTTTCAGCCTCCCTTTCCTCTGTTTCTATTAGAAAGGTGTCAGGGTTTAAGGAGGAACATGTCTATATTTGAATAACTGGTCCTTCTAGAAGTAAAGCCTGGTATTGAAGAAGTCAATTGTCTGATAGTCATAGGTTTCCCTGGGAAGAAAGAAGTCCCGCCGCATTGTGAAGTGTGCATAATATGAGATCTTTGCCTAAATTCTATTTTGGTGACTCCAGCAGCAAGAGAGTTGCTGCAGCCATATTTCTAAGGCACACAGGCCATCTCTTTGCTACAATATCTAATTCATGACTTAGAGGCCTCATACACTGGCGAGAAGGCCTTCAATCTTGTGGAAACACTCCCCAGAGCAATTCTAAGAATTTCCTCAACATTCACATTGAAAAGGTGTCCTGTCCGTGAACTCAGCGCTGGGGGATTGAGAAACACCAGTTTAATTTTTCTAGAATGCAGTTTGGGAATCATGTTTCCAGGTTAAAATAGGGTTATCTGTCTTTTGGTTTTTCTTTCTTCAGGTTTTTAAAAATATTATTTATTATTTATTTATTTATTTATTTATTTTTTGTGGGACCAGGGTTCAAACTCACGACCTTGCACTTGCCCAGCAGGCACTTGTGCTTCGGAGCTATCTCCCTAGCCCCTAAAAATATTTTTTAAAGGATAAAAAATAGTAATAAAAACTAGCATTAGAAACACTACAAATTTTTTTTGGTATGCATTTAAGTAATTTCAATGAGAAAAAAATAGCAATGAGACAGTTTCAAAACAGGTTAGTAGGACAGTTACCATAATTAATACATTGCATGTTGTCACCTTCGTAGTAGTTATTAAGAGTACAAATTACAGACATGACGTATTGTCTAAGCACTATTTTTTTTTTTTGTCTTTTTGAGACAGGGTCTCACTATGCAGTTCAGGCTGGCTTTGAGCTCACTTTTGTAGCCCCGGCTGGTCTCAAACTCGCACTGATCCTCCTGCCTCAGCCTCCCAAATGCTGGGATTACAGGCGTGCGCCACCACTCCCGGCTTTGTCTAAGCACTATTAATACAAGACTTTCTTCTCACTGAACTAAGAGAAAGTAGCTGTATATCTATCCTAACTATTTTTTTTCACTACAAAATAGTCCTTCATTTATATCCCCCTTGTTTGTTTTGTTTTATGAGAGATAGGTGTTCCATTTCCACTCAAATATTGTAGGTGCATGAATTGACCAAAAAAACTCAATATTGGGGCCCGGTGAGATGGCTCAGTGGTCTAAAGCGTCTGCTTGAGAAAGCTTGAGTGGCTGCAGGGACCGCGGTTCGATCCCTGGCACCACATGCTGCACCAGCCCTGCCCTCGGGACGGGCTGAGCCGGCCATAAAAATGAGTGAATAAACAAAGGTTCTGAAACAAGAAAAAAAAAAAAAACCTCAATATAGTCTAATAGTTCAAAATAGTAGTGGGTTATTGGCAGAGCTAGAGATGTCAGAAGTTGACTTGAACCTTTCACAGTTCGGCATATTAATATAGCTTTACTTTTTATACCTTGTTATACTTTTCTGCTGGATGGTTAACACCAAGATAAAGCAAGACTTATATAACAAAATAATATAACTTATATATCTGACAAGGTCAGTCAAATCCATAAAATTTTACTAGACAAAATAATAGAAACTCAACCATTGCTGTATTGCATGATGTTATCTTCAAATTAGTTGTTTAAGTTACCACATATAAATTGCACAATTGGTTTTAAAAACTAAAATAAAATAGCAAGAAAGATGTTATGAGAAATTAAAAAAAAAGAATGAAAAGAAAAAAATGTAGATATTAGCTGCTCCTTTCAAAAGATCAGCAGAGGGGCTGGGGAGATAGCTCCACGGCACAAGCACCTGCCTGGCAAGTGCAAGGTCGTGAGTTTGAACCCTGGTCCCACAAAACAAAACAAAACAAAACAAAACAAAACAAAACAAAACAAAAACCCAGCAGAAATCAGCAGTGCAATTTTGCACATTATCCTACATAAGGATAGTTTGGATAACTGTGCTGTGGATTTCTACTGGTCTATGGAAAGGAGCAGTTAATATTTGATTGTTTTTGTCTTCTGTTTACATTTTTTCCTTTTTCTCTCTCTTTTTCCAATTTTGCACGCATATGTCTGATAATCTGAGCAACTAATTTGAAGAAAACACTATGCAATAAAACAAATGCTGTCAAATTCATATCATTTCGTTTAATGAGATTCTGTAATATTTCTAATTTTTTCTTTTTTGTTGCTATTTTGTATT
>PVJA010020377.1:0-26929 GCA_004027025.1 Myocastor coypus | reverse complement strand
GCTTCCCTTAGATGTGATAAGGCCAAAATATTTTACTTCAAGACTGTACAGTTATAGGGGTTGGGGATTTAGCTCAGGGGCACAAGTGCCTGCTGGCAAGTGCAAGGTCCTGAGTTCAATTCCCAATTCCAGTTCCACAAGAAAAGACTGTAGAGTTATGTCTTACACCTAGAGATCTTACAATCTCTGTCTGCTAGAGAATTTGCAGAACACAGATGTATTGGCTGGAGAGCTCTTCTGAGGTGGTATGTAGCAGAATATCACATACATAAGGAAAGATTATGACTCAGGAAAATTTAAAACACTCCAAGTCGTGGAAAAACACTTGCCCATACTTTAAGGATCTATTTTCCTTTCCATGAGGGGAGGCATCCTACCTGACCTACCTGATTCTATCAGTAACAGTCATGTTTAAAAAAGGTAAGCATGGGTTAGGGAGATAGTTCAGTGGTCTAATTGCCTGCTCAGCAAGCACAAGGTCCTGAGTTTGAGCTCTGGTACTGCATGCCAAGCTGGTTCCTGCACCCTAAGTGCACTATCTCTGGGCCCTGAAACTGGACATGGTTGTGCACATGAGAAATCCCAGCACTGGGGAGGCCACAGAAGGATCAAAAGGAGTCTGAGCTGCATAGCGAGATCCTATACCAGATAAATGAATGAATGAATGAATGAATGAATAAATAAATAAAAAGGAAGCACTGTTAGAAAAGATAATAATCAAGAGATCAAGTAATATTGCTATAATCTCTCGAGTAAATGTTTGCTTAAAATGAAAAAATAAAGAAAAGAAGAAAGAAAGAAAGAGAAAGAAAGAAAAAAGAAAAAAGAAAGGAAGAAAGGAAGCTAATAGAATATGAGACAAGAAAAGAAAGCCATGCAAGTGTGACGTTACAATTATATAAATGGTTAAGTTAAAAATATCCGTGTAACAATGTATTTGTTCTTTTTAAAAATATTCTATGGGGGTTTTAAAGTTTAGAATATCAACAATTGATAGAAAATACCTGTTTCATGTTATGTCTAAGGTATTTCATATTCAGAAAGATAATGATGTTAAGTTCAAGTGCCCAAGTTATAGGGAATAATAGCATTAAGCTTCTCTTCTGGAGGGTTAACAACTTAAGTCGGCAATCCAAACAATTAGTGAAAAGGAAGGGACCCAAGTATAGCCAATATTTTGGCTCTAGCCCTTCAAGGTCAGTGAGAACACAAGACACAAAAGAACTGTGCTGTAACAGCATAGAACTTAGTGGAGTCCCAAATTTCCTGTTCAAGGAGATTATGGGGCCACAGAGGAAAGTGATCGATGATGTACAGTGTGCCTAAGGAGAGTCACCTAGAGAGAAAACATTCTCTCAGGCTTCCATAGAAAGCAAAATGGTCAAGCTTTGGCCGTGGTTCATCCAGATGGCTGACACTGACAAAAGTATTGCAAATCACAGTACATAGCTCCAGGGCAAACTCTGAGGGGACCTGACTGACCTTGTCAGATACAAAGGTTACACAGTCTTTGTAACATAGGTCTTGCTTTATCTGGGTCTTAACCATCCAGCAGAAAGTTCTAACCATAAGGTATAAAAAGGAAAGCCATATTGATATGCTGAGTTGTAAAAGGCTCAAGTCAACAGCCCCCAGTAATACCAAATGAGCTGATAATCCACTACTATTATGGACTATTGGACTAAATATGCAGCTACTTTCTCTTTGTGCAGTGAAAAGAAAGATTTATACTAACGAGGTTTAGAAAGAAATCATGTCTGCTTCTTGTACTCTGGACAGCTATAATGAAGGCAACATAGTGAATGTATTACCTATTATAAAAAATAATAAAAATAAATTTAAAAAAGATCTAAACCACGGTTTTCCAATTCTTTGAGAGAGTGGTGGCAAATTGAAAGCAATTGGAACACTTGTCAGTTTGCAAAAGAGATTATGTCTAGAAGTAGATAGATTCAAGTTACCTAATTATCTAGGAAATCTTCCTTAGTAGCAAGATAAGACTGTTTTGTTCAAAATATATCCTAAAATTTCTGTGTGTCTTAGGCTCAAAGGTTGTCGTACAACTATGGTTTTTCCCATAACCTACCAAGTACAATTTTCACATCTTAGTAAAGACATATTTATCAGTTTCCTACAGGAACATGAAAAAGGAGATAGGCAGAAAAAAATCCTTTTAAAAAACTCTTAGCATATGTAAGGCATAAGCACAGGTTACTTCCCTGAGCCAAGCCAACCAAGATCTGCTTAGTGCTATTCGGGCATCTTCATCTCGGTAGGGGTTAAAAGTTGACTGGAGCAAAACTTAAGGAGTGTCTCCCTGAAGCCGGCCTTGCAACCTGGGTTTGGTTGCCGCAGCTCATCAAGGCTGTCGTTTCCAGCGATGCATTTTCAGGGGCTTGACCTGCATCGCCAAGACAACTCCAGGACTACTTCTGAACCTGTAGGACCAGATGAGGGGACATCTTTTATTCCTTCAAGTACCATTTTGGCCCTTTCTTTCCTTCCAAGGAGGGCATTGTTAGAATAGTAAAATATTTTTATCCACAGGGTCATGTTGTGATAGATTAAAAGGAGCTAAAGTAGGGAGAAAGGAAGAAATTTATTTATTTAAAATGAACTCACATGCCGGGCGTGGTGGCGCACGCCTGTAATCCCAGCACTTGGGAGGCTGAGGCAGGAGGATTGGTGCAAGTTCGAGACCAGCCTGGGCTACAAAAGTGAGCTGAAGGCCAGCCTTAACTGCATAATGAGACCCTGTCTCAAAAAGACAAAAAAAAAAAAAAAAAAAAAAAAAAAAAAAAAACAAATGAACTCACAGCTTCAGGACACAAGTATGTTTTAAATAATTTTCTATTCTCTTTTCCCAGATCTCAATACACTTGGATAATTCCTGCCAACTTGCAAATGAGTTTGACCATTTCCCTTTTATCTGAGAATAGCATTCCTTCCCCTGTGAACACACCTACTTTTCACATGGAAATTGAGCTCTCTCCTATAACCATTATTTTTCCAGTGGGCGGACCATCCTTCTCCACACACCAAAACAAGACCCAGACTATAGATTGTCAAACTCCACAAACTTCCTAAAACAAAAATATTCCCAGTTTCGTACTGTAACACAACTGTCTTGTTAGAGTCTGTCTTAATTTCTTTGTGTGTTGGTTAATAAATAAATTCATTATTTTAATTTTTTCATAATGAAACACTTCCCAGTTCTTTTCCTCTCACAGGAGTCAGTGAACCTGAATACTTATTCCATGTTTAAGAAGTGTTAAGTCTTCATTATGCCTCCTGGAATGTCTCATAATCTTGGCAACGTACTAGTGTGGGTGGTGCAGAATGTCATGGAAAACTACAGACAGTCTGCCATGAACTCCTCTGTGATGATTGCCTACCATAGTACCCTATCTTAGAGCCAGCCAATGATGGGCTAAAAATCTCTACAAACTGTGAATTAAATAAATCTTTTCTAACTTTTACCATCAGGTGTTTTTGCCTTAGTAATGAAAATAATAACAAATACTTAAAAAAAACCCCTGAAACTGTTGCTATTGTTGACCATATGGCCTAGGTGCATTTAGAGTTGGCTTCTGGGAAGGGGAAGAGTCAGGAAAGTTTTGGAGATATCAGCTACAAAGAAGAGCTGGAATTCCTGAGGTTATACTTGATGGAATCTTCTCAAGGCCCAGAAGAACAGACTGCTGATAGAAACTGTCAGTAAAATCCATGCTCAGGAAATTTCTGCTGGGAAGGACTCCATTGGTTGTCGGACTCTCAATGTTTCATGACGTGGCAGAAAGTTTGTTCGCATTTTGTTCATCCAAACTGCCTGAGAGAGATTAAGGCCACTGAACTGATTAATGTGGCAGGAGAAATTTCAGGGCAGCTTAATGTTGAGGAGGTGGCGTAGCTACTGTTCGGGACCGTGAGCCAGATTTGAGAATAGGGGATTTTGAGATTGAGGTTTGAGAGTTAAGAGTAAAGATCTCATCAGAACGATTTAGGGAACTAGCTGGTCCAGAACAGCCCAGCAGACACCCGAGCAAAGGCACAAGAACTCTAGGGAATTAGCCTGTCTGGATGAATCCAGCTATGCAGCAGGAACCAGTGCAGAGGTATGTGGAGCCCTGGGTAACCAGTCTGTCTGGAGAAATCCAGGTACCTGACCCACTTTCTAGTGCACTGGCGCAGAGCTGCTTAGAACTCTGGCTAACTAGCTAGGCCAGATGAATCCAGGTGCCAGGCCCATCATGCTATATGAAAGGAGCCACTTGGAATCTGGCAATTGGCTTGACCAGTGGAACACAGGGTAAATTCACTCTAGCAAGGGGAAACATTTTGCATACAAACTCCAAATTCATGATCTGTTTTGTTATATGGTCTAAGGTGTGAAACCATTAGTTACCAAAGTTGATCAATTTCTAAATCTTGCTTAATGTTATTATTATTATTTTTGCTAATTGCCCTACTATAACTAGAAAATCATATCCGTCTTCAACACTAGTTCACTCCTGGGTAATTATAGTGTGAAATTCTGGGGTAATAACATTGCCAAAGCCCTATGCTGAAAGGTGGAGGACAGTGCCAAACGGGAAGTGACGTCTCACTTTCTTTTTTTTTTTTTTATATTATGGCCGGCTCAGCCTGACCTGGGGGTAGGGCTGGCGCAGAATGTGGTGCCGGGTATTGAACTATAGTCCCTGCAGTTGCCTAAGCTTGCTTAAGCAGGCCCTTTAGACTGCTGAGCCATCTCGCTAGCCCCCCACTTTCAATCAATACAGAAGGAAGGATTTTGGGACAGGCACAAATCAAAAATCTCAGACACACAGAAGATTACCAAGAAGAACAGGCTCTCCCTAGAGTGTCTCTGAGAGTAGTTGATATAACCACTTACTATCAAAATTGCACAAGAATCATCACAGCAATCAGAGTTACTTTTTTTTTTTTTCTGAGATAGAAAATAACAAGATGGACCAAGATGCAATATCGGCCCCCAGACCACCCAGAACAAGTCAGTCTTGCATGTCTCTATCTGGTAACCTAGGCAACAAATTTGATGACAACATTATGTAACATAACAATCATTGTTAGTTTTCTATTCTTATTTCGAAGTTCTATATCATTTTTATTGTTTTATGTTGCTTTGTTTTTGTCTTTGTCTTAATTCTTTTTTTTTTTTTTTTGTATTTCAAGGAAGGCTCTACAGGGTGTTCAGGGTCTCACTACTAGGTCAGACTCAAAGTGATCCACCTGTTTACAGCCTTCCAAGAACTGGGATTACAGACACGTGTGCCACCATGCCCAGTCTCAATTGCTGTCTCAGTGTGCCCCAGGAGTGGGCCTGGCATAGCGGGCCCAGGGATGGAATCCCTGGCCCTTGTGCCTGCTTGCAGGTGCTTTAGTCTGCTGAGCTATTTGACTAGCCCTGTCATTTGTTTTTGTTTTCTCTTTAAAATAAAATAAAAAGGATTGACTTAGGACATTTTAATCCTGGTTATATGTGAAACTTCAGTAAAGTGTGGGACTGCAAAGACGGAACAAAGGAGAAATTGGTCATTAAAAACACCAGCAAGGTAAAGTTAAGAATTTCAGAAGAAGATATCAGAAAAGATGGCAGAGAACGTTGCAAGAACCAGCGGGACTCCAGTTTCTACAGGCACAGAGTTGCAACAGTGTAAAACATAGCAATGAGAAGAGAGCCACAGAGTGCCATGTTACAGAGTGGCAGTTGCCCCAGCAAAGCTGTTTCTTGGAATTTTGGGCGTAGGTTACTTAACCCTCATAACCAAGAAAGAAGGAAGCCTGGCTATGGCTCAGCATATGGGTAGGCTTTGTCATCATTCATGCAATGCTGATTTTAGGTACGTGGATAATTTAGCAGTTGTGGGGTCAGAAACACTTTTACCTAAATAAAAGAAGGCCTGGAATGAGAGGCAGTGTGGCTCCTGAGAAGGCAGTGTGTGGATTTGTAAGTATGAAGTCAAAGGTGCACTGGAGACTCCAGATATTTGCAAGAACCAGAAAATGCGAATTGTTTGAGAAAAATTGCAAGATGGAGCAGAAACTGGGAAGGGCAGGCTGCACGGGTAGCACCTGGCACTCTTGGCAAATAGCTTGTGCGGAGGAAATCAGGTACCTGACCCATCTCCCTACACCGTTAGAAGCACCTGAGACCGAGAAACCAGCTGCGACAGAACAGTGCAGCGCCTGATCTATCCCTTTACAGGAAGGGAAGGAAAGTCCTCATTGGAAGTGCCCGGGACTCACCAGGTGTGTGCCAGAGGAATCCACGTGCCTGACTCATCTCCCTACACAGAGAAGTACCTGGGCAAATGGCCTGACCAGAGGAGCACTGGAAAATGACAAGACCATGAGAAAATGCCATCTCAGACCTCCAGCTGAACCGGATCGACTCCAGGAGACATCCACATAGAAGAAACTGGAAGCCACACACTTGCAATCTCTGAAATGACATAAAGAACATCATTTCCTTACATCAGATGCAACAGGTGTAAAGAAACAACTTCATCAGACTACGGGGAGATGAGATCAGAAATGATCTCTCAGGTTAAAGAATCATGGTAACCATAATGAAAGAATTGCGGAGCATATTTAAAGAAGACATTGATGAGAAAAGAGGAGCATAGAAAAATGGTGGAAACATTGAATGGACAGCATAGGAAAGAAATGACAGTACATGAAACAGTGTCAGAGATATCCAGGAAACTACAATTCCATTAAAAGCTGTCAAAAACTTGAAACCTGAAACTGAAGATAGACTTTCAAACCTTGATGACACCACTGTAGCTAGCTACGAGAAAAGGAAAGAAAAGCTCTCTCCCTTTTTTTTTTTTTTTTTTTAGGAGCAGAATTTATTTACTGGGGGGAAAGAAAGCTTCTGTCAGAGAGAAAAACAGAAGTAGACTTGAGTTTCCAAGGAATCTGACTTTTCTAGGAAGACCTGTAGAGAAAAACCAAGAGGTGAAATGGGTCTTAGGTGGAAATCATGGAATCTCGCTAGACGGACATGAGGTGGGGTCAAGCGATGCTCAACTAGTAGGGTTACAAGCCGAATAGCTCGGGGAAGTGAGCCAGTTGTGTAGCGAGTCAGCATGAATACAGAACAGGGGCTTTTCTGGTGGGAGTTGGGTTAGTGATTCTGCCTGGATTTTTCAAGGTGATTACTAGCTACTTAGAATATCAATCCCTGATATGCATCCTAGGGAGGTATGCGCTTGCATTCATTTATGCTTTTATCTCGAGGTACGGCCCACAGTGGAGCCAGTTGAACTAGTTGCAAGTTATCTTATCTTTCATATCGTCTCTTTCCAGAGTCTAGCACTGTCTGATTACCTATATTTTTTATCTAACTTAGCTGCCTACAACATTCCCCGCTCTGAAGAAGTAACCAAGCTGTGGTGAGGGAATTATGGGAGATGACCACTCCAGCTTCTTCAAGTTGAAAGCAGTCATAGTCATTGATTGGCAGTTAGAGATACTCTTGAGAGGGTATTTTCTTTTTATAAGTAAGAATAAATTATGGGAAACCAGTTATATCCTATTTGTTAAAAATAAACAGCTTTAGAAGAGGACTAAATATAACTTTTGAAAAAAACGCCAAAAACATACAGTATGAAGAACCTCCTCATTAAATATAAACTTTTACTTTGTGACGCACTGGATCATTGTTCTGCATACACCTTGATGCAAAGAAAATTTTAAGTTGTATCCTGTTTAAGAAAAACTATTTGGAGCCAGGGAGATAGTGTGGTGGTCTAAGAAACTGCTTGGCAACCTCAAAGACCTGGATTTGATTCTCAGTCCTCCATGCTGAGTTGGCCCTGCATGGAGATGGTCACAGAAACAGAGAGTGGTAGTGCACACCTGAGGAGGCTGAGACAGGAGATCACTACGAGTCTGAGCTGTGTAGCAAGGCCCTGTACCAAACAAACAGACAAATGAAAAAATTAAAAAAGGGAAATAAAAATATTTAAGAACCGAACTAAGTTTACTACAATTACTTTTCAAGAAAGAAAATATCCCCTCCACTAAGCGTGTTTGTTTATCTACAATATGTTAGCACTTAGAGTTTTAATTTAGTTATACCAAAGGCAAAATTTATGTTCCAGATACATTAATTTCAGATACATTAAATTCCAGATACATTAATTGCAAAAATTTAACGTACCAATGACACTTTGTGATTTGATGTGCTTAATGTCAACATTTGGGGCATTTTTAAAAGGTATCCCAAAAATGACATTGATAACAGCTCTGTATAGTAGTACTTAAAATAAGGAAAATGAAAACTTTTATACCATATTTTCAAAAACTAAAGACTCAGGCTCAGTTGTTTTTTCTTTGCTTTAAAATAAGCTACTAACAATTCCAGCTATTCTAAAATGTATTGTTCTTTGATCCAATATTAAGTATTCTCATTTGCAAAAGTGTGCAATGAGCCCTTGACCTCCATGAAAAGATTCCAAATGCAAAGAAAAGATGGAATTGATTTTTCAGATTCTGTATCTGGGTTCCAATCATCCCTTATCAAGCAAAGCATTGACAAAATATCAGATTTTAAGGATCAGATTTCTTTGGTATAAGCTTCTTTGGCTAGCATAAACCAGGAAGTAATCCAAGGAATGTAAGAAAAATGAAATCTAGCATACAGTGTAAGGTAGGCAGGAGTGATAATGTTTTACAGGAAAAGTCAGCACTAATAATGTAAGTCAGAGAAATGACACCTGTCTAGAGGCTTGAATGTTATAGTAAACCAAAAAGTCAATCTTCAAAATGACCATACTTAGTAATTTTCAGCTAGAATATTTTGCTACATTTTGGCACTTTATTGTAATTTGTAATACACAGGTTCTGAAGACTCTCAGCACTATCTTAGCACAAGAAACTAAGTCCTATTCACACCTCCAGGGTACAGGAAAAGCTTTCTCCCCTAAATGCATGAACTTCATATCATACAAAGAATCTGAGTGGAAGAGATACAACAAAGGTTACAATGTAACTGTATTATAATATTACACATTTCTTTCTTTGAGATATTCTTCTTTCTGGTGCTATAAATTGAACTAGCAAGCTTATAAGTTTTTAATTTTTGAATAATAAGAGTGTAGGGCCGTAAGATTATTAATTTTACTGTCAATAATCTAAGAGACTCAATACACTTTTAAAACTAAAATTCTTTTTTTTTGTTTTTGTTTTCTGGAGCTGAGGATCAAACTCAGGCCCTTATGCTTACCAGGCAAACACTTATTCTACTGAGCTATCTCCCCAGCTAAAATTCTTTGTTTTTAAAGTGTCTGTAGTGCAGGTTCTATAGGGGCTCACTACACAGATGGACTCCTTGTGATTCTTCCTAAGTTTTAGCCTCCCACACACTGGGATTACAGGTATGCACCATGCCCAGTCTCATTCACCTTCTCTGTACGCCCTGGGGGTGGGGTTGGCAGGGCAGGCTGGGGATTAAGCCCCCAGCCCCAGCATCTGCCTAAACAGGTGCTTTAATTTGCTGAGGTACCTGGCTGGCCCTTAAAAATAAAATTCTAATAATCAGTTGAAGAAGATTCTGCAAACTGTAGACTCAAGACTACACTAAATCCAGAGTATATCTATGACCTGTGCTTGGAAGCTTTTCACTAAGTTTCTCATCCTTCAACTTGTTCCTTCTTTGAATTCTTTCTTCATTACTAAACACAAACTGTCAGCTTTTTATATGGGACCTTCTCTAGTGCCTTATCAGATAATTCTGAAAGCATGCATTTACAGGCTTTGGACACTAACATTTTAAGCCAAAATTGTTGCGAAGAACCACATTTCTTTTTTATTTGTTTAATTAAATTTTATTTTAAAGAATAAAAATAGGGGCCTGGCAGGGTGGTTCAGTGGTCTAAAGCACCTGCTTAGGAAAGTTTAGGGGCTGCAGGGACCATGGTTTGATCCCTGGCACCACATGTTGCGCCAGCCCTGCCCTCAGGGCAGGCTGAGCCAGCCATAGAAATAAATAAACAAACAAACAAAAGTTCTGAAACAAGAAAAAAAATTGAAAAAAAAAAGAATAAAAATAGCAGAAACAAAGATAAAAAATCAGTAACAGGTAAGAGTACATATAGTACAGAATTTCAAAACAAGAAAAAATTTAACGATGTTGCACTATATATTTTCATCATCAAATCAGAATAGATCAACAAACATAGGTATGTGAGACTGATGAAAAAATTAAACATTAACACTTTCAATAAACATTAATTTTAAAAACTCTTTCAAATGCATTTTATATTTAAGTCACTCTTCTAAAAAAAAATAGGGGTAGAGAATGCAGAAAACACAAGGTCCTGAGATTGATTCCTGGTACCTCCCGAAATTTCTTTCTTCTTTCTCTCTCTCTCTCTCTCTCTCTCTCTCTCTCTCTCTCTCTCTCTCTCTCTCTCTTTCTCTCTTTCTTCTTTTGAGTCCTTACACTAGGGATACTATACAATATTTGCATATGTAGGTCTGGTTTATTTCACTTATGAGGAGTATACCTTCAAGATACATCCATTCATATATGAAGTCATAAGCCCAATATTCCTCAAACTCTTCAATGAAATTGAAAAGGAAGCAATCCTCCCAAAATCATTCCTAGAAGCAAGTATTACGCTGATACCAAAATCAGAAAAAGACACAACTAAAAAAGAGAACTGCAGGCCAATTTCTCTCATAAACATAGATGCAAAAATTGGCAATAAAATCCTCGCCACTAGAATACAACAAATCATCAAGAAGATTATACACCATGACCAGGTAGGATTCATCTTAGGAATGTAAGGATGGTTCAATATATGCAAATCTATAAATGTGATACACTATATCAATAGAACCTAAGCCAAAAATCACATGATTCTCTCAATTGATGCAGAAAAGGCTTTTGACAAAGTCCAACACTCATTCATGTTCAAAGTCCTGCAGAAACTTGGAATAGAGAGCCTCTACCTCAATCTGATAAAAGCTATCTACGGCAATCCAACGGCTAACATAATTCTAAATCAGCGGTTCTCAACTTGTGGGTCACGACACCGACGGGGGTCAAATGACCAAAACACAGGGGTCAGGTATTTACATTCCGAATCATAATTGTAGCAAAATTACATTTTTGAAGTAGCCACCAGAATTATTTTTTGGTTTGGTGTCACCGCAACATGAGGAACTGTACTGCGGGAGTCATGGCATTAAAAAGGTTGAGAACCATTGTTCTAAATGGAGAAAAACTGAAGCCTTTTACTCTCAAATCTGGTACAAGACAAGGATGTCCCTTATCACCACTCCTATTCAATATAGTTCTGGAATTATGAGCTACAGCCATTAGACAAGAAAGAGAAATAAAAGGAATAAAATATGTAAAGAAGAAATTAAATTGTCATTATTTGCAGATGACATGATAATTTATTCCGAAGACCCCAAAAACTCCACCAACAAGCTACTGGAATTAATATACAAATTCAGTAGCATAGCAGGTTACAAAGTCAACACACAAAAGTCAGTGGCATTCCTCTACACAGATAACAAACACACTGAGAGAGAAATTAGAGAAACAATACTTTTTTAGGATAGCACTGGAGAAAATGAAATACTTAGGAATTAATCTAACGAAAGAAGTAAAAGGTCTTTTCAGTGAAAACTACAGTACTCTGAAAAAAGATATCCTAGAGGATTTCAGAAAATGGGAAGATATTCCCTGCTCCTGGATATGAAGAATCAACATTGTGAAAATGGCCATACTCCCTAAACTGCTACACAGATTTAATGCAATCCCTATCCAATACCATCAACATACCTCACAGACCTGGAGAAATCATTCCTAAAATTTATTTGGAACCAAAAAAGACCCAGAAGAACCACAGCTCTTGTGAAAAGTCGAGCACTCAACTCCAGGGGTCTAACTCAATGCCACTTGAAAAATGAACCAAGTCCCAGATAGTTTCATAAACCTTGGCCTCTATGACAAGAGGCCATATTAAGACAACTGAGTATAGTTAGTTACTCCAGGAATAAGAATAGCAAGTCAAGCCCAAAGCCCAAAGAAAGCAAGATATTATAAAGATCAGAGCCAAAGTAATTACAAAGGAGATGAAGGAAACAATACCAAAGAATTAATGAACTAAAGATCTGATTTTTTTTGAAGAATAAATAATATTAGTATACTGTAAGAGTCAGCATTGATTTTAGTTTCTTTTTATGCATTTATAAAGTTTTTTTTGGCATATTAATGTAATCAAATTGAAGTCAGTGACTAATTTGCACTATTTTGCATTATGTCAACCTTTTCTAGGGAATAAAAGAGCCCTACTATGTTTTTAAAGAACATCAAGCCTAAGTAAGCCAAGTACTGAAGTGGATATATACACTGCATGTTTTTATATGTGACACTTTTATGTATTATGTTGGGTTATTGTTCTAGATTAGACTGTTAAGTGCAGTGTTTGAGGCTGGGTTGTCATTTTTATAACTGTCTTGGTGTTTTATCGCCATTATTTATTACTTTTGATATATGGAATGAGCTGCATGCATTTATAGAGCAATAAGAAGATATATTTAATGGGCCTTGTTTTTAACAGAATAAGAACTGAAAGCATGAATCAATAAAAGTGATTATAGTGCTCCAAAAAAAGAATAAATAATATTGACAAGTACCTAGCCAGCCTTATCAAAAAAATGGAAAGAATATATTAAAATTCATGTAATAAGCAATGAAAAGGGTGAAATCACTACAGACTATATAGATGTCAAGAAGATCATCAATGCTTACTTCCAAAATCTTTAGTCTCAGAGAGTGGAAGACGATAAATGAACAGACACCTTTTTTCCCTTTTTTTTATTACTTTTAATAAGAAATAACAATGTGACAGTTTCAAAACATGTTAGTAGTACATTCCCAATAATTGATACACTACAAATTGTTGTCTTCATAGTAGTTATACAGAGCACAGGATGTAGACGTGATAATTTTTCTAATCATTGCTGGTACAAAAAATTGTTCTCATTGAACTAAGAGAAAGTAGTTGTATACATAGTCCAGTATTTCATAATCACAATGGATTATAGGCAGAACTGGCAATGGCAGACGCTGTTGATTTAAGCCTTTTACAGCTTAGCATATTAATCTAGCTTTACGTGCCTCATGGTTAAACTTTTCTGTTGGGTGGTTAAGGGCAAGTTAAAGCAAGACCTATATAACAAACCATGTAACTTTTGTATCTCCCATGGTCAGTCAAATCTCTATATACATATGAAATGCCAAAGCTAAATCAAGAGATATAAAAATTCCGAATAACCCAACATCAGCCAATGAAATTAAAAATGTAATGAAAAACTGCCAACAAAGAAAAGCCCAAGTTCTGCTAGATTCACAGCTCAATTCTACAAGAAATTTAAGGAGGGTCTTATATCAGCTCTTTGGAAACTCTTCAATGAAATTGAAAGGGAAGCAATTTTCCCAAACTTATCCAGGGAGGTAAGTAGTACTTTGATACCAAAACCAGAGAAGGACACAACCAAAAACGAGAAGTATAGGCCACTCTCCCCAGTGAACATAGACATAAAAATTCTCAATTAAACACTAGCAGACAGAATGCATCAAGAACATTATACATCATGGCCAAGTGCGATTTATCCTAGGAATGCACAAATGGTTTTTTTTTTTTTTCTTTTTGAGACAGGGTCTCACTATGCAGTTCAGGCTGGCCTTGAGCTAACTTTTATAGCCAAGGCTGGTCTTGAACTCACACCCATTCTCCTGCCTCAGCCTCCCAAGTGCTGGGATTACAGGCGTGCACCACCATGCCCAGCTCACAAATGGTTTTATATACACAAAACCATAAATGCAATAACCCATGTCAACAGAGCCAAAGGAAAAAAATCATATGATTACATCAGTAGAATTTTTTTTTGTATTTGGTAGGGAAGGGTCTACAGGGTTTGAGGGTCTCACTACGAGATCATACTCATAGTGATCCACCTGTTTACAGCCTCCCAAGATCTAGGATTATAGACACGTGTGTGCCACCACACCCAGTTTCAATTTTGACCTCAGCACACCTGGGGGTGGAGCTAGCACAACATGCCCAGGGATCAAACCCTGATGTCAATAATTTAGAGAAATCTTTTGACAAAGTCTAATGCTCATCATGGTAAAAACTCTACTGAAAATCAGAATAGATGGTCTTTATCTCAATTTGATAAAAGACATCTATGACAAGCCAACAGCCAGCATCATACTTAAGTCACAAAATTGTAAAGCCTTCATTTTATAGTGAGCAACAAGACAAGGACATCCACTGTTACCACTCTGGTTAGTATAGCTCTGGAAACATTAGCCACAGCAGTTAGACAAGAGAAACAAATACGAGGAATAATGTTTGGAAGGGAAGAAGCGAAATGGTAATTATTTTCAGATGACATGTTACTCTATGTAGAAGACACTGAAAACTCCACTAAGAAATACTTAGTTTGAAAACCAAATTCAGAGGCTGAAGATATAGCTCAGTGGCATAAGAGCCTTCCTGGCAAGCACAAGGTCCTGAGTTCAATACCAGGTACAACACACACACACACACACACACACACACACACACACACACACGCACACGCACACGCACACGCACACGCACACACACATTTAGTAGCATAGCAGAATACAAAAATCAATAGCAATTCTAGGTGTAACTAAAGTCTAGTTCCTGGGCTGAGTACCCTCTGCAGGGTTCAGGCAGCTTGAGCTGCCTGGGATCCCAGGGCCTGGGGCATTACATGCTACAAATTAGCACCTTGGATGCAGTGCGCGCCACAGGTTCCCATGCTTACCTGGAGGGGTCCAGACCTGGGAAGAAGGAGGCGTAAGGATATGCTCATGATTGTACCCAACGCCTGTCAGCCAACATACTCAGGGAGCCCCGAAGACCTCCTGGCAGGTCAGGCATCTCCTTAGTCACCCAAGGCTGCATGTGGCATGGAGGTCTCCATGGAGCAGGCCATCCATAGAATGCAGGCCCAACACCTTCAGCACCATGGCCAGAGTGGCTTCCAGGTCAAGGCCAGGGCAGATGAGACTCTGTTTGGCAGTGCTGTGGGCACCCAGATTCTCTTACAAGACTTTGACCTGCCTTGAGTGCAGAAGACTAGCAGAGCCAGAATAGTGGGCTCCAGGGCATTACAGAGCTCACCAGGCAAGAAGAGTTGTGAGACCAGCCCCTCTGGGCACAGCACCCCAACCTTCAAACCAAGGAAGAAGAACAGATACAGGGTGACTTTGGCCAAGCATGTTGACCACATATGCATGTGTGGAAAACCAGAACAAAAATCCCTACAAAGAAGGATTGTGGGTTATATGATAGTTGTAAGGTGCTTGGCTGTCAATCAATATGGTAGTGATGATTGTGATGTTGGGTCTTTTGCCACATATGTCATGGATGGGGGGTCAGGGAGATAGCTCAGGGGCACAAGTGCCTGCCTGGCAAGCGTAAGGTCCTGAGTTTGATCCCTTGCTCTGCAAAAAACAAACAAACAAACAAACAAACAAACAACCCTCCCCAAACCCCAACAACAATGCTATGTGACCATATGTCATAGATGGTATGTTCCAGGCTCAGAGATGTCAGATGCCTTGTCCAGATCACCACGCAGTCTGGGATAATCTATGAAATGATAGAGCAGAGCTGTTTTTGCATTATTAGCAAGTCATTTTGAGAATGGGTCTGGCTGTGTCTTCATAAATAAATTAGAAAATATGAGAGCTGAAAAAAATCGATAGCATTTCTATATACAAACAAGGAACACATCAAGAGAAATTATGGGAATAATGCCTTTATAATATTACCCCGAAAATTAAATACTTGGAAATCAATCTCACAAAGAAATGAAAAGATTTATACAGTGAAAATTATAGTACTCTGAAAACAGAAATCAAAGAGGATTTCAGAAAATGGAAAGATATTTCTTGCTCCTACATAGGAAGAACCAACACTGTGAAAATGTCCATAGTTCCAAAATTGCTATACAGATTCGGCGCAATCTCAATTAAAACATCATTAGTACTTCTTAAAAATCTAGATAAAATATTTCTAAAATTTACCTGGAATGAGAAGAGACCTAGAATAGCAAAAGCAAACCTGGGTAACATAAGAAAGGTAGGAGGCATCACAATCCCTGACTTGAAGTGATACCACAAAACTGCTGTGATGACGTCAGCATGGCGCTGTCACAAAACAGACCTGAGGACCAATGGAACAGATTAGAAGGTGCAGATACGACTACAAACACACTCAGCCACATTATATTTTACAAAGGGGTAAAACGTGTTCACTGGAATAAAAAAAGTCTTTTTAATCAATGATGCTGCAAATACTGGCTTTACACATGCAGAAGACTTAAAATAGACCAATGCCTATTACCATACAGAAAACTACAGTAAAAACATATCAAACATTTAATTATTATAACCGAAACACTAAAACTTCTGGAAGAGAAAGTAGGTAGAAACCTTACGAACATGAGGTGGATAAAGAGTTCATGGATAAAAATCAAACTTTATGAGAAACACTTAAGGAATCAACAATCAGTGTCTCATTTTTAAAGAAAGTTTAGCTTTGGAGGTCCTATTCAAGCCAACTATTCCCTTCTTGGGTATTTTTCCCAAAGAACTGAAAACTTCATACCACAGTAATATATGTGCACCCATGTTTATAATAACACAATTTGCTATAGCTAAACCATGGAAACAACCCAAATGCCCATTAGCTATGGAATAGATAAAAAAGATACAGTACTTTTATATAATGGAATATTATTCAGATATAAAATGGATAAATTCAAGGCTTTTGAAGGTGAATGGATGCAACTAGAGATTGTACTGGTGAGTGAAATAGGTCAGAGCTATATGTTCAGACGTCATGCTATCTCTCTTGTATGAGAAGCTGAAAGAGTAATTAAAATCTAAAAGGTATAACAGATAATTTGAAAGGGAAAAATTATTCAGTGGGAAGAAAAAACTGGGATTAAGAAAAGGACAAATACATTAAGGGAAAACATATTTAGGTATATCTACAGAATATACAGTTGGATAACTGTACTGCCAATCTCCCCTAATCTTTTGAAAAGATAATTTAATGCCTAATTTTTTTCTTTTTACTCTGATTTTTTCCACTAATTTGAATTTCTTAAAATTCCTTTGTTATTGTTTTGTTTTGTTTTCCTTAAATGATCTTTAAAAGTCTGTGTCTGGTAACCTGAACTACTAATCTGAAGTAGTATAACATCATGCAACACAGCAACCATTGTTAAATTCCTATTACTTTGGTGAAATTTTGTATCATTTCTAGTGCTATTTTGTCACTCTTTTTTTTTTAAGAAAAGAAAGATTTATTTATCTGAGAGTTAGTGAATGTTTCAGTCCATGCTCACTGGCTACAAGGCAGAGTGGCACAAGGCAGAGGGCAGCTGTTCATGGCAGTGGAACACAGTGAAAAAGGCAAAGGGAAGGGCAGTGGCTGTGTTCGCCAGCAAGCCTCTCTTCCTTCCTTTATTGTAGTCAGGCTAGCAGCCTCAGTGTGGGTGTAGCACTCGCACCCGTAATCTCAACATTGGATCATGAATTAATCACAAATTCTAGAAACCTGCTCCAAAGACTCCATGAGGCTTTGGAGGAGATAATTAGACACAAACCGTAACATACTGACCCTGACCCCCCCCCCCCGAAAGATTCATGTACATCCCTTAGTAAGAAAAGCATTTTAGCCCATCTCTAAGAGTTGCCAAAGTCCTAATAATTTTATTGCTGGAAAGTTCAATTCCCAGGTCTCCTGCAAGATCTAAGGCAAATTCTTAGCTGTGAGCTAAGAAAAGTTAAATGAAAAGTTCAACACTTTCAACATTCAGTGGCACAAGAAAATATTACCATCCCAAAAGGCACAAACTGCAAGATGTAAAGCACTGGGACCAAAGCAAGTCCAAAGTCTAGAAGGGCAAATATTAAGTCCTGCAGTTCCATGTGTAATGTCCTAAGCAGTCAATGACAGATTGTGAGCTCCGTGCAGCTCCACCTCTATGGCACTTTTGGCGGTAGCTTCCACGGCTTCTCTCTTAGGCTGGCTTTGCTCCTTTCTTGCAGCTTTACTTAGATGATCTATGTTCCTGGTTTTCCAAACTCCTAGAATTTCCACTGCACATTACACTTCCCACTCTCTGCTTCACACAGTGCCTTCTCAGGGTTACATTGCCTGGCTTCCAGACCCTCTGAAATCAGGTGGAAGCCTTCTTAGCTTCAGAGCTCTTGCATTCTGCATGCACATAAAACCAATGCCACATGGATGATGCCGAGGTCTGCTGCTGGCTGGAGCAGTAGCCAGGTTTTATTCTCTCTTGGCTGTAGGGGTTGAGTACCTGGATTGCTGATCACTTGGACTGTTTTATCACTGTTTTGTATTCTTCAAAAATAAAAAAATGTATTTGAAGCTCTTAGTTTAAATTCATATTCGTAATCTAGAAATCACATTTTACATGTTGGTAAAGGCACACTCATTAAGGCTGACTAAAATGTTTTTTACTCTTGGCATATATAAGGTACAGTATAAATCATTCCCCTGTTAGCTACTATGAAATATAAGCTTTTGTGAGCTACTTCAACCTAATTTCTGAATGGAGGGCAATGAAATTGTTCTACTGAAAATTTTGGGAGAATTCCTAGTTGATAGCGGAAGGAAAGATGTACTACAGATAAATGGATATTTTTCAGTGGTCAGTGGCCACTTTCCACCAAGGATCCTTTGGTTACCCACCAGAGAGTAGCCCTGGTCATGACTCCTCAGGTGTTCTCAGTTTTTATTGGCTCACACAACCAGAGTCCATCTCCAGAAAGGAATTTGGTTGTCTCTCTGGTCAACTTTCCATCAGCTGTTGGCTTTCATTGGGATTCGCCAAAGAGATGCTGGGGAAATCTTTCCTCCTCTTTAAAGCACGGCAGCTGCTCTATGAGCATTTAGCTAGCTGGCAGAGTAGCCACTGTGTGTGGAAGTTTTATAGAGGATAGTTACAAGCCTGAACAAATCACAAAGCACTTTACAGGTTTACAGATGAGGCATTATTATTATTATTATTATTATTATTATTATTATTATTATTATTATTAATGCATTTAGAACAGAGTCTATGGGGTCTATAGGGTTTCACTACATAGACGGGACTCACAGCGATCTTCCTCTTTTGAGCCTCCCAAGCACTAGGATTGCAAGCTCACACCACTATGACCAGTCACAGTTGCTGTCTCAGTGTACGCTGGGGACAGAACCAGTATAGCACGCTGGGGATTGAACCCTGGCCTCTGGGCTCTGCCTAAGCAGATGCTTTCGTCTGCTGAGCTATCTGTCTACAGTAGAGGTTTTTTTTTTTTTTTTTTTTTTTTTTTGTGGGACTGGGGTTCAAACTCACGACCTTGCACTTGCCCAGCAGGCACTTGTGCCTCGGAGCTATCTCCCCAGCTCCCTTACAGTAGAGGTTTTAAAGTGCACAATTTATTATCAAAAGATTTTAGTATACACCTAAATGATAACTAAACACAGAAGAGGAGAAGTTGGAGATCTTTCCTCAGACTAAGTATGTTTTGGTCCAGTACGTGTGCTGATTTCAGAGATAGCCCCATTTGGTGTCACCCAGAAGTTTGTTCTCTCCACTGTGTCTAAGGTTTATCCTCCCAAGGAGACCTGCCCAGAATACTGAGATAGGACATGGCTTTTATATGTACTCACTTGGATGGTCAGAGTTCTGCTGTTTCATCTGATGCAGAGACATGGTATATGTCCTTCTTCTAAAATGACTTCCCTGTTTTTAGGGTTAACAAACTCATTTTCCATGGGCTTCACATGGTTGGAACACTGTAGAGTTTTTTCCTTTAATTTCAAATGACTCTAAAAAGGAACTTACAAAGAGGTAGGAAAGATTAGGAGTATGGCAAGAGAAAGGAAAGGGAGGCAGGCAGGCTTGATATTTCATGCAGTGTGTCGAGGAGGATCAGAGTGAAAACTGTCTTCCAGGTCTTAAGAATGGCCACAAACCTAATGCCATTTTCAAATGGTAAATGTAATCCCATGTATTATTATATAGGTATGTATATTTTCTAAGTCAGAGCTAGATTTAAAAAGATTCATTTTATAGAAGTTTATATTAAAGTCCACTAGGGTTGCTATAATTTTATTCTCCCTAGCACTATTGTCTAAAGTCAAGCAAGGAATACCAGTAAATTTATCAACTAGTTCAAATGCAAGATATACAAGAACAAAACAGTAATAAAATGTGCCATTAAAGAAATATCATTCCCATGCTTTAACTTGGATTTGTCACATTTCAACGGAATTTTAAAAGAGACAAAGCATGAGGAATTAAAGGCAATGAGCAAAGACATCAAAAGTTGCAGGATATGCCAGGCGTGGTGGCGCACGCCTGTAATTCCAGCACTCGAGAGGCTGAGGCAGGAGGATCAGTGCGAGTTTGAAAGCAGCCTGGGCTACAAAAGTGAGCTCAAGGCCAGCCTGAGCTGCATAGCGAGACCCTGTCTCAAAAAGACCAAAAAAAAAAAAAAAGTTGCAGGATAAAAATTTGTTACTTAAATGAGTTACAGTCCAGAGTCTATATAAAAAAAGCATACTTTTACCTCTGTCCAGTGACCTCAGAAAAGATCTGAGGACATCAAACATGTCTCGTGAGCATGGATAGGAAGAACTAATTTGGCTTCAAATGGCTATAGTTCCAATATTAATATGTTGTGGAATTTTTAAGAACGTGGAATGATCCAGAGTGTTTTTTTTTTTTTTAAGCGTACTTGGTATAGAGTCTCACTGCTCAGCTCAGAAGTGTAGTGGTCCTCCTGTTTTCCACCTCCCAAACACAGGGTTTACAGGCACGCACCAGTATGTCAGTCCCAGTAGACAGTTCAGAGCACCCAAGGCCAGGGTTGGCACGGTCTGTGGTACGGGGGATCCAACCCCAGTTCCTGTGCTTGTCTAGGCAGGCGCTCAGTCTGCTGAGCTATCTCGCTGGCCCACCAGGTGGGATTCGTAGGTTGACCATAATGGCATACCACCCCAGCCATTAGCAATGCTCCAAACTAGGATGGTCTCCACACCCAGCAGTGGTCCTCTTTTATATAATTGGTGACGTCAAGCAGGTAGAGACACAGATGCAGACTCAGAGGCGTGGATGCATGTATTTATTTAGCAGAAAGAGAGGCTCTATGAAGGAGGTGGATTTTGGAGTGATGGGTGGGCAACACTGCACTGGAAGAAGAGTCTTCCATCTCCCTCGGTGACCTGAGTGCTGATGTGGCAGCCGGATGGGGCCTTAGGCACTGGTGACAACAGGAGCAAGAGGAGGAGGCACAGGAGGCACCTGAAAGGGAGGATCAGGGTATAGATGACTGGGCTTCAGGGATGGGGGAGGAGTGGCAACAAAGGCAGCCCCAGGACAAGTAGCCCATCCTGCCCCGAGCACCCATCAGCCCTCAGCCAAGCCATACTCACTGCCGATTCAGTCATCGATGCAGTTCTCTGTGTGGAGAGAGAACATCAGAGGGGGCAGGGCTGTTTCCTTTCGTGCGTGTGGTCTCAGGCTTCCGGGACCTGTCCTCTGCCCCAGTCTTCCCGAACTACCGGGAATCTAAGACTTCTCTGACTCCAGGGCCTCAGGATGGTATACCCAGAGTTGCTAGGCCTCACAGAGGCTTGAAATGAAGACCCCCGATCTGTTTGCCTACACAGCCTTTCAGACACTCACCCAGTGCCCTTGAGTGGCCTGGCTAGAATCTCTGGCTAGGTTAGGGCCCATAAAATAAGGACATCTCCCTTGCCAGGAATGAGCAAGACCCAAGGAAAAGGGGAGGTAGGCAGCGCAGCAAGACATAAACTGTGGGCAGGAGGTGACCGGAGCAGGGAAGTGCCTCTCCCACCCTCTTTCCTTGATTGGGCAGTATCAGGCTAGAAGACTCTCACGTCCCATTTTGAGGTTCTCAGCGTGTCATTTTACCAATAGGGTGAGAAAAGACAATGTTGTCCTCGGTGAAGCCCGCAAATGTGGCAAGCGTTTTGAAGCTCTGCTTCTGTGTGTGCCTCAGCATCTTTGTTCTCCCTGTGGTCAAGATAGTTGGTGAGTGGCCAAGACAGACACTTGGTAATTTCTTTAGTTTTATGACATCGGTTCTTGCTATACAGTTCAGGCAGGCCCTGAGTCCGTAACTGTGCCTCAGCTTCCTGAGTGCCGGCATGAGGTGCAGGCACTGCTGTGATTAGCTCACTCCGTAAACACATTCGAATGAGTGAGTGAGGGCTGAGACCCCATTCCAACAGAAGTTTTCTGGAAAAACATGCTCCTTGACGGGGCTCAAACTGGGAAAGATTTTAAAGCCTTGCGGGAGAGCGTACTCTTCCCTTAAGTGTCACCAGGAATCAGGTCTCTGAGGGGACAGAATGAGGACCAACCATAGAGGAACATCTTGAAGTACCACTTGAATCTGACGTTCTTCTCCACATAAACCACGGCAAACTGATTGTAGCTGGTGGCTGCCACTCTCATAATGTAGCTCAGTATCCCGCGTGTATCTGCATTGTAAATTGGAAAGGTCATCCCTGTTCTGGCTGGGATGCAGGGACTGTCCCCGCCTTCCCTGACCAGTCAGGCAGTGTGGCTCCCCACAGAGAACATTAGGAAAGCCCGTGTCCTTCTCAGTGGACCCTGCCACCTCAGTCCCAAGCTCAGTCTCTCCACCACCATCACCACCATCCAGGGCTCACTTGTGTAACTGCCCAAAGTGAACTGTCCAGGCTCCACATTTCGGACAAGGGTTTTGACAGAGTGTTCACAGGCGTTGTTCCTGGGAGAGCAAGAGATGGAGGGGGCAGAGAAGGGGGTCGTCACGGGA
Source organism: Myocastor coypus (assembly GCA_004027025.1). Classification (NCBI taxonomy): domain Eukaryota; kingdom Metazoa; phylum Chordata; class Mammalia; order Rodentia; family Myocastoridae; genus Myocastor; species Myocastor coypus. Next base: position 3,984 of record PVJA010020377.1, on the reverse strand, counting down.
TATGCTGGTGGAAGTGTGAGCAGTGTAGTGCCAGGGATCTGAGGTCCAGCTCATCCCGTGCAAGCACGGGCTCCACCACGGCAGGCAATCTGTTTGACCCCGTCTGTAGCCCTGGGTTTTCCCCTCAGAACCTGTGTTTGGTGTGTCCCAGGGAAGCCTGAGCTTCCCTCCTGGCCACACCGTCACCTCTGCTGCCTCTTCCTGGGGGCTGGGCAAGCCTTTGTCACGCGCAGAACCCTGGCACTGTGCCTGGCTCTTGTATTTGGTTCTTGCCTTCCCCAGCTCCTGGGAATTTGCTGTGAACTTTGCTGGGCTCCATCCCCAGCTCTGCCCTGTACTTGGAACCACAGCCTTATCTTTGCCTGCCTGCACCCCACCTCTGCACCGCACAACCAAGCCCCTCATTCCTTCCTTGATGTGACTCTCAATCTCCACACACTGCAACCTCCATCCACCAGGGACCACAGCCATAGTTCACTGTAAATGAATAATTCTGGGTGCACTACCCCAGACACCATAGCTGAGCCCCTGAGTCCTGCCTTCACCATGGCCCTAAAATCCTCAAGGGCTCCAACTCCAATTTGACTGGGCCAGAGTCAGAAGTCATTGCAAGAAGAAGAGCCCAGGTTCCCCCCTTCTTGTTCTCATCTGTCTCACTTTGGTTCTTTCTGAACGGGAGCTGCCTAGCCATACCTTGATACCTTTTCTCATCTGATAAAGCTTCATCCACATCTTGGGCCTTTCAGGAGCCCAAGTTGAGGCTCTACCTCAGATAGGACGCCCAACAACTGCCTCATGAGTGTCCCCATCTCGGTTGCTCATCAGTCCCTGGTTGGGTGGCCTTGTTCCTAGCTGACTGCTTCGCTGCCTTCTTAGATGAAGCTCTCTACCTCGGAGTCCACCATCCCTGATGCTTACCTCTGTATCTCCTGTCTGGTGGGTGTGATGCTTACGGTGATGATGGAACCCAGGGCCACTGCACTTAGCTACATCACCAGCAGTTTTTAAAATGTTTATTGTGAGGCAGGTCTCATCAAGTTATCTGAGGCTGCTTCAGATTTTTTCTTCCTGTCTCAGTTTCTGGAACTAATTATTCTAGGATTGTAAGGGGGTTGCTTGGCTCCTACACGCAGGCCTCGGTTGCGGAGCCATGTAGGTCCAGAGTTCCTCCTCTCCTCTGGGACACCATATTCCCCCGTTTCTACTGATGGTGTGTGTTCATTTGTGCTGGAGCCACCCAGACATGCTGGTGAAAGCGATGGAAGAAGGTGGAGCGGAGAGTACTGAGATGAATGATAGTTACCCCTAGCTTGGTCACCCCTGGGTTTTGACTTCTGGCAGCCTATCACACCCCCAAGAGGGAGTAAGTTCACCTGAGTATCGTGATGTTCTCAACGAAGCTGTGATCCTCTTTCAGCTCATAGTTGATGCTGTACATTTTTAACTGGCTGCTGGTTCCATTCTTAATTGTGCTGTCTGCCTCACCCAGCACGTACCACTTTCCCTGGAACTACAAAGGAATGATGACCGGCCCAGCCCAGGGTTTTCCCCGGAGTTTCCCATGCTTACGCCATGCTTGGGAATTCCCTTGGGCAGCTGGACCCAGAGATGGCAAGCGGTGGACCTGGGCATGCTCTTCAGCCATCCACTATCAGGATAGACTCAGGGTACACAAGTTAGCCCTGAATTTTCATGATAGCATGGCCCTGGGACAGGGGGACATTTGCTTTTAGAATCTCAGTTTTGTTGGTTGTGGCGACAGAGTGCAGACGCTCCCAACCTTATGTGCACGGGGCCTTGCTCTGAGGTTCTCTTCCTCCCCTCCAGTTTTTGTGTCTGAGTCCTTTGGCCTCTCCTTCTTTGTCCCCCCATTGTCTGTTCCCCAAAGACCCACCATTGAACTGCCCTTCCAGCGCTCTTACCTGGACATCCTGGAAGTTTTGCTGTATAGGGACCTTGGTCACTGATGGCTTCTGGATCCCAGTTTCTGAGGCATCTAGGGTCTTGATATGAAGGGCTCCCAGGAGGATGAGGCACACGTACTGAAGATGTAGGGTCATGACTTCAGAGGAGCTGATAACCTGGGGTTGTCACAGAAGGAAGACGAGCGCAGAGATGGCTAGCCAGGAGGATGTATTTATAGGGCACCAGGCTTCAGTCCCCTGTCTGCAGATCATTGATTTCCTAAATGCAGGAAGGCTGAGTCAGATTCCAACAACTTCTTTAGACTTGCAGTATCTACCGTATGTCCAATCTTACATCAGTATATCTGCTAATCTGAGCAACAGAATTTATGATAAAAATAGATAATATATCAACAATTGTTAATCAGCTATTCTTGGTTTGAAAATCTGTAACATATGTATTGTATGTTGCCCTGTTTCTGTCTTTGTTTCTGCTTTTACTTTTCAAAATAAAATAAAATTGAACGAAAAGAAAAGCTTCCTAAAGAATTGCAATGTCTGCACCTTTCTCATTTTAGTCAGGATTATGCAAGGTGGAAATGGGAGAAAGAGATGCTTCTGGAGAGGGCATTCCCAGAAGTCAGATCTGACTGTCGCAGGGCCCTGTCCGAGTGCTTGCTGCAACTGTTCCCTTCATTTCATTGCCCCTGAGTCATAAGCTTGGGTCTGGAGAAGCCGCCATCTTTGCCCCTGTATACCCAGGCTGACACTGTGTGGGGTGGTCCTCTTGTTATACCCCCCCAAATACAAAAATGATTTAGGTATGTTTTGCAAGCCTGTGACTTTGGCGTTTAGGAGTCTGAGCCAGGATGATTGCTGTTCCTTTGAGGTCAGTGTGTGCTACGCAGTGAGCACAAGCCCACATTCAGTGCTGGGTTGATGACCTGTCTGAAGAATCCAAGGTAACAGTAGGAGGAGCTGGCAAAGGGGTGGGGAGGAGCATCGGAGGGGGAGGAGATGGACGAGGGAAGGGGAGGGAGGCAGTAAGATGACCATGAGAACGAGGACGCGGAAGAAGAGGGAAAAGAAGAAGACAAAGAAGAGAAAAAAGAAAAAAGAAAAGGAAGAGGAGGAAAATAAGAAAAGATGAGAAGGAGAATCAGTTCACAGTGCTCTCAAAATACCCAGAAGGGGAATAGCTGGTTTGAATGGGATTTCTAGTCCTAGTTTTTTGAGGGGTGTCCACACTAATTTCTACAGTAGTGGTACCAGCCTACATTCCCACCAACAGTGGAGAAGGGTTCCGTTATGCCCACAGCCTCTCCAGCATTTGGTATTAGCTGATTTCCTCATGATAGCCATTCTTTCTGTTGTGAGATGGTATCTCAGTGGGGTTTTAATTTGCGTTACATGATCGGCCAGTCCCGTGTAATATTTTTGATGTATCTATTTGCCACTTGTACTTCTTTCTCTGAGAAGTGTACGTTCATCTCACATGCTCATTTTTAGACTGAGTCTTTAAATGTTGTGGGGCCAATTTTTTCTAGGTCTTTCTATATGCTAGATAGAAGATCTTTCTCTGAACAATTATTGGTTAAGATTCTTTTAAAAATTTGTGGTGATTTCTTTTGCCATGTAGAGACTTTTCAATAAGATGAGATCACAGTTGTTGATTCTTTCCAGATAACAAATTCATGCAGTTTGGTTTTTGCTCATGAACTGTCTACTTACCCCATGTCTTCAAGAGTCCCACCTAGAGGTGGGTCATGTCCACACATTGTACTCTGTAGAACGCTTGTGAGGACAATATGCGATATGTCAACTTTCAAAAAGAAAAGAAAGGGGAAAAGAAAAAGAAAAAAAAAGTAATGTTGATTTAAAAGGGTTAATGTTTAATTGTTTGATCAATCTTATATACCTATATGTATTAATCGAAACTGATCTGATGATGAAAATATGTAATATAACCATTGTTAAATTTAAACAATAAAAATATTAAATTAAAAAAAGAGTTCCACCTACTTTCTTTTCCAGGAGATTTAGTCTTGCTGCTTTTTTTTTTTTTTTTTTTTTTTTTTAT